>CAUYRH010052181.1:0-68279 GCA_963574655.1 Perodicticus potto | reverse complement strand
CGGAAGGGACTGTGTTCATTCGTTTCCTGGCCAAGGAACCCATACACCTATATATACCTCGAGACTAAAAGCCTAAAGGGGGAGACGGGGAAAGACCGGGAGAGAAATGGAGAGAGCTTTTCTCTCCCCACTTGAGTTCTCCCTCTCTACCAGGAGCTTTAGTGTTTTCTGTATTCTTTTCTGTAAATAAATTCTGTCTTACTGCTGGAAAAAAAAAATAATAATAAAATAAATTAAAAAAAAAAAAACAAGATTCAATTACATTTTGCTTATAAGAAATTCATTTTACCTATATGTGAAGATACATATAGACTAAAAATGAAGGAATGGGAAAAAATATTCCATGCAAATGAGAAACAAAAGAATGCAGGAGGCTTGGCGCCTGCGGCTCAACAGGCTAAGGCGCCAGCCACGTACACCTGAGCTGCTGGGTTCGAATCCAGCCTGGGCCCGCCAAACAACGATGGCTGCAACCAAAAAATGGCCAGGCATTGTGGTGGGCGCCTATAGTCCCAGCTACTTGAGAGGCAGAGGCAGGAGACTCGCTTGAGCCCAGGAATTGGAGGTTGCTGTGAGCTGTGATGCCACTGCACTCTATCCAGAGTGACAGCTTGAGGCTCTGTCTCAAAAAAAAAAAAAAAAAGAATGCAGGAGAAGCTGTATTTATATCGGACAAAATAGACTTTAAGTCAAAAACATACAAAGAAGCAAAGAAGAGCATTACATGAATCAATTCAGCAGAAACCTAACAACTTTCAATACAGAGGTGCCAAAAAATGTATACACATCTTAATAAAGGAAAAAACTGTATTAAAAAATAAATAAAAAATAAAATCTTTTTTTTTTTTTTTGTAGAAATAGAGTCTCACTTTATCACCCTCTGTAGAGTGCTGTGCCATCACACAGCTCACAGCAACCTCCGACTCCTGGGCTTAGGCGATTCTCTTGCCTCAGCCTCCCAAGTAGCTGGTACTACAGGCACCCGCCACAATGCCCGGCTATTTTTCTGTTTTGCAGTTCGGCCGAGGCTGGGTTTGAACCCGCCACCTTCCCTATATGGGGCCGGCACCCTACTCGATGAGCCACAGGCGCCGCCCATAAAATCTATTTTTAAAAATTCAAGGTACACAAGGGCTACAGTCCATACCTTACTTTCTTCCAATAAAAAATAGGACAAGGAAAAATGTTCTTCAAATCAATAAAAAAACATGAGCAACCAATCAGAAAAGCTAATGCCAAGGGCATAAATAAGCAATTCCCAAAAGAAGAAACTAAGATGCTAAATAAACCCATGATAGTCAAACTCATGGAGTTCTGTAAAGATAAAAAAGATCATGTACTTAGTACAGCATCTGGTATAAAATAAATGAAGTTGTTAAAATTATAACTAAAAGGCGGCGCCTGTGGCTCAGTGAGTAGGGCACTTGCCCCATATACGAAGGGTGGCAGGTTCAAACCCGGCCCCGGCCAAACTGCAACAAAAAATATCCGGGCCTTGTGGTGGGCGTCTGTAGTGCCAGCTACTGGGAGGCTGAGGCAGGAAAATCGCCTAAGCCCAAGAGCTGGAGGTTGCTGTGAGCTGTGTGACGCTAGGGCACTCTATGGAAGGTGACAGAGTGAAACTCTGTCTCAAAAAATAATAATAATAAAATAAAGTTATAACTAGTAAATAAAGAAATGCAAGTTTAAGCAACAAAAATATATATGCATATATGTATTGTGTAAAAAAATTAGGTTGGAAAACACTGAGAAAACTAATGATGCCCAAAGTTGGCAAAAATGTGGAGAAACAGTCCCTGTCATAATTTAATTGTAGGAGTATAAACAGGCACATACTTTTTGAGAAACACTTTAACAGCATCTTCTAAAGTTAAAATATATAAACACACAATAGAAGATCTATAAGTTGGCCATCAAAGTGACTATAACAAATTGGTCAGTATACAGAGGTGGTCAACATAACACTGTACTGATGCATACATGCTGCGCATGTCCAGTCTATGAAAATTAGGTTAACTTAACAAGGTAAGGATGTGGTCAACTATGGAGGTTCTACTTTGACTTCACTGCTCAAAATTTATCCTACAGAATCCTTAATCCTAAATTACCACAAGTGTACAGAGATACTTATATATTGCTGTTCATTGCAAAAATATAATAAAGAAAAATTAGGAGGCCAGGTGTAGTGACTCACTCCTGTAATCCTAGCAGTCCAAGAGGCTGAGGCGGGGCAGAGTGCTTGAGCTCAGTTCAAGACCAGCCTGAGCAAGAGTCAGACCTGGTCTCTACTAAAAACAGATAAACTAGCCTGTAGTCCCAGCTGCTCAGGAGGTTGAGGCAAAAGGATTGCTCAAGCCCAAGAGTTTGAGGTCACTGTGAGCTATGACTCCACAGCATTTGACCCAGGGCAACAGATTGAGACTTGGTCTCACACACACAAAAAAAAAAACTGGGAAGAGTTTAAAGGTCTCCCAATAGGCTATCAGTTAAAAATACAATTGAGTATTATTATGCAAAATATGGTAGATATATACATATACATTCTATCTACACACTCTGACATGAAAACCTATCCAAGAGGTCGGGCACAGTGGCTCATGCCTGTAATCCTAGCACTCTGAGAAGACAGGGCAGGCGGATCATTTGAGCTCATGAGTTTGAGACCTGCCTGAGCAAAAGCAAGACCTAGTCTCTACTAAAAATAGAATGACTGAGGCAAGAGGATCACTTGAGCCCAAGAGTGGGAGGTTCCTGTGAGCTATGACGCCACAGCACTCTACCCAGAGCGACAACTTGAGACTCTGTCTCGAAAAAAAAGAAAAGAAAAGAAAAAGAAAAACTATCCATGAAAAAATAATGATTACAAAATTTTTTACTTTTTTTAAAAGGAAGAAATTAAACCAGGTTAGGAATACTTAATATATATGAGGTCTTCCCTTTACACTTCAAGGAAAGCAAACCTGCACAAGAGAGTGTGTGTTTATGTATACAGATAAATGCATTTTGGTTTTTTTTTGAGACAGTCTCAAGCTGTCACCCTGGATAGAGTGCCGTGGCATCATAGCTCACAGCAACCTCCGACTCGTGGGCTCAAGCGATCCTCTTGCCTCAGTTCTTCCATTTTTAGTAGAGATGGGCTCCGGCTTTTGCTCAGGCTGGTCTTGAACTCGTGAGCTCAAGCAATCCACCCGCCTTGGGCTCCCAGAGTGCTAGGATTATAGGCATAAGCCACTGTGCCCGGCTTAAGGGTGCTTGGTTCTAGGTGTCCAGCTCAGCTCATCAGAATAGCAGAGGAGGCGACTCTTCTTCTAGTTGTTCAGGTTGAAACCCAGCACCCATCTCAGACCCCAAAGGACCAATCTGAAAAGTACACTAAGATGCTGACCACTTCTCACTGTGTCCATTGCTACCACCCATTCGAGCCATTGGCAGTCAGCTTTCATCTCCCCGACGTGTCCATACCTTCCACTCCTGCTTCTCTGTGGCCTCTTTCCCCCAAAGCTACCATTGTCATCTTTTTAGACTTTAGTCAGGTCATTTCATTCTTCTCAAAACTCTCCAATTATCTTCCCATTTCAGAGTAAAAGCCACCGGAGACTAGTATGTCCCTGCTCCCTTTTTTCTCTCTGCCCTTCTCTTCCCTTCTCCTCTCCCTGAATACTTTGTACCAGCAATCCTGACAGCCTTGCTTTTCCTGGAACACAGGAACACGCCTGCCTTAGGTCCTTTGCACTTATGGTCCCTAGACCATTTTCCTGAAACACTCCTAGATAGCTACATGGCTGGCTTCTTCATCTTCCTTCCTGTCTTTGTTCAGAAGTCACCTTCTCAGCCAATGAGCACACAAAAGATGCTCAGCATCATTAGCCATCAGAGAAATGCAAATCAAAACCACCGAGGGATACCACTTCATACCTACTGTGATGGCCATAACAAAACAGGTGATAATACATATTGTCAAGGGTGGAGGGAAATTCGAACCTTCGTGCACTGCTAATGGGAATGTAAAATGGTCCCACTCTTTTGGAAAACAGTCTGACAGTTCTACAAACGGTTAAACATAGAGTCACCGCATGACCCAACATGTCTGTGTCCAGGTTTATAGCCAGCAGACATGAAAACACATGTTCACGTAAAAACTTACACATGCATGTTCAGAGCAGTAGCATTCATAATAGCCCAAAGGTAGAAATAGTCTAATCCATTTAGGTCAGCTGATGAATGGATAAATGTCTATCTATATAATAAAGTATTATTTGAGGATAAAAAGAAATTAGATACTGATAACATCTTCAGCACAGATGAACCTTGAAAACATTTTGCTACATGAACTAAGCCAGAAACAAAGGACTGCATATTATAGGATTCTATTTATATGAAATGTCCAGAATAGACAAATCTATATAGTCAGATTAATAGCTGTCTGGGGCTCATGGCAGGGAGTGTTACATGGAAATGGAGTGTGGATATGGGGACAATGCACATGTTCTCAAATTAGATCCACAACTGATTTTATCACTAATTGTGATAGATGCACACCTCTGAATGTACCCCAAACAACTGAATTGCACACTTTAAATAGGAGAACAGTGTGGCATGTAAATTATCTCTCAATAACACGATTACAAAAGGAAAGTCATCTTCTCATGCCTTATCCAACCACCTTCTTTGAAGGCAAGGATTGCATATTTCTTTGGTCACTGACATATGCTTTGTACATAATATACACTTAATAGTTTTTAATATTAAATAAATTCCTAATACCTACTTTCTGTAACAGTCATAGGGTAGAGAGAGTATACATGAGCACAGGAATGAATTTCCAGATATGGAAAGTTTTATTCAAAGTTGTGAAACTCGTAATATAAGACATTGCCAAAATGATAGAATCCTATAAATATAAGGTTAGAAAGGATCTTAGATCAACCACAGATTCTCACAATATTTATCACTGAGTAGCAAGCAGGGACTTTTTTTTTTTTAACTCTTTGTCTTTCAGATCATACTGAATTACAATCTAAGAAAGCATTGATATCTATGGTTTTTGTTCTTTGTAGATAATACCTGAAATTCCACCAAAGCCTGGAGAACTCAAAACAGAGCTTTTGGGACTGAAAGAGAGACAACACGAACCTCAGGTTTCTCAGCAGTAGAAATGAAATACAACTATGCCAAGAAGTCTGTAAATAATATTATTTTAAATATGTATTTTTAAAAATTTATTGAGTCAGACTGTGTGTTCTTAAGCATCTTGTCCAATGCTGAGTGTAAGAGGAGGTACTCAGGGCCAGGTGCAGTGGCTCATGCCAGTAATCCTAGCACTGTGGGAGGCTGAGGCGGGTGGACTGCCTGAGTTCACAGGTTCGAGACCAGCCTGAGCCAGAGTCAGACTTCCTCTCCAAAAATAGCCAGGTGTTTTTGGGTGCCCTTGCAAATATTGTGTCTCATATGATATTCGAGACTAAGTATCTTCCAAATCACATCCAAGAAACAGATGACAAGGACTTTGGCAGTTTTCAAGAAATACTGGTCAAAACATACTTAAATTTCAATGTATTGAGCACCTCCTCTTTTTTGGAGGGGAGACAGTCTCACTTTGTTGCCCTTGGCATAGTGCTATGAAGTCATAGCTCACAGCAACCTCAAACTCTTGGGCTCAAGCTATTCTCTTGCCTCAGCCTCTCAATTAGCTAGGACTACGGGTACCTGCCACAATGCCTGGCTACTTTTTTTGTTGTTGTTGCAGTTGTCATTGTTGTTTACCTGGCCCAGACCAGGTTCGAACCTGCTAGCCTTGGTGTTTGTGGCTGGTACTGTAACCACTGTGCTATAAGCTCCGAGACTTTCTTCTTGTTTTGAAGTTGACCTCATTGTGAAAAATATACATTGTGGTGGGTGTGGAAATGTGCCATCCAGATTCCCTGGATGTTTTGTCACCCTAGCACTGGGAGTGCTGTCAGCGAGCAGCTTTCAGTTGTCAGCTACTGGAAGGATTGTCTCAGCTAGAGTTCCCTTGCTCAAAGCCCACCTCCTGAAGGCGCCTACATCCAAAGGCTCTGCTTGGCCATTATAGTAGGATGAGGGAGCGGGCCACTCCGATGGGCTCTTTAGTTCCACAACTTCCAATGGGGTTTACTGACACTGTCTTTGAGGCAGCCTTCTCTGCTCAATTCCATTTCCTGTTCTTGCATGGGTGTTGATTTAAGAGTGCTCATTAGTAAATCTCCTGTATCCTAAACTCCATCTCATTGTTTCTTAGTGAACCAGATCTGTGGCATATATATATCAAAAATTAAAAGTAGTGCCAGATAATTCCTTAGTAAAGATTTTCTTAATAAAAAAGAATCATGTGAGACCAACCTGGGCAGAAGAGCAAGATCCCCATCTCTTAAAGAAAAAATCAGCCAGGTGTGGTAGTGTGTTCCTGTAGTTTTAGCTACTTGGTAGGCTGAAACAGGAGGATCACTGAGCTCAGGAGTTGGAGGTTACAGTGAGCTAATTGCTACTGCACTGCAGCCTAGGCAACAGAGTGAAGGCCTTATCTCAAACAAAAGACTTACCATTTGATTGTTCAACAGTAAGATTAGAAATTGTCCTTTGGGCTGGGCATGGTGGCTCACACCTGTCATCCTAGCCCTCTGGGAGGACAAGGTGGGTGGACTTCTTGAGCTCATGATTTGGAGGCCAGCCTGAGCAAAAGCAGGACCCTGTCTCTACTAAAAACAAAATAGAAAAACTGAAGCAGAAGGATCACTTGAGCCCAAAAGTTTGAGGTTGCTGTGAGCTATGATGCCATGGCACTCTACCCAGGGTGACAGCTTGAGACTCTGTCTCAAAAAACACAAAAAAATTGTCCCATGAACAAGAGTACATTTCAAAAGAATATCTCAATGTGGGCTTGGAGCCCATAGCTCAGTGTTCAGGGCACTGGCCATAGGCACTGGGGCTAGGGCTGGTAGGTTTGAACCTGACAGGGTCTGCTAAACAACAATAACAAAAAAATATCTGGGTGTTGTGGAGGGCACCTATAGTCCCAGCTACTTGGGAGGCCTAGGCAAGAGAATTGCTTAAGTTCAAGAGTTGGAGGTTGCTGTGAGCTGTGACACTACTGCACTCTACCAAGGGTGACATAGTGAAACTCTATCTCAACACCCCCCCTCCCTGAAAAACCAACGTGAATCTTCACGTAATGCCTACTTATGCGGTAGTCTTTTGAGTGATTTTTTTTTCAATGACAGTTTCAAAAAAATAATTGGGGTTCAGGTGAGGTAGCTCATACCTGTAATCCTAGCACTGTGGGAGGCCCAAGTGGGCAGACTGCTTGAGTTCCGGAGTTTGAGACCAGCCTGAGCAACAGTGAGACCCCATTTTTATAAAAATAGAAAAACTAACCAGGCATGGTGGTGCATGCCTTTAGTCCTAACTACTTGGGAGGCTGAGGCAAGGGGATTGAAGAGCCCAAGAGTTTGAAGATACTACAGCACTCTACCTAGAATAACAGAATGAGACTCTGTCTCAGAAAAAAAAAAAAAAGAAAAAGAAAAATTGGACCTCTGCCCCATCTGGCCCAGTAGGTGGCTCTGGGGTGGCCCCACCATCTGAGCTTCTGACGTGACCGGTTACCCCCCTCACCTTCGCAATAGATGGTTCTTCTGGCAGCAGGACATAATACCAGCACCAAGTGGCAGATAAGTGTATAAACTAAAATATTAGCAAAATAAATGGAATCGAAAGATGGATATAAACATTATAGTAAGAGAAATGCAGAAAAAGCAAAATCAAATATCACAAGTATCAACAGTCTACACTAAGCAAGATGAAAAGCATGTATAAAGTGACAAAGCCAACATGGATGAATTTACAACTGTGGATAGGAAAGGCCTCTGACAGTGAGGTCATGCGGACAACCCTCACAATACACAGCGGAGCGGCAGAATACCGAACACATTTATTCTCCACCCGACGTGGTGTGATGTTCTTGGGACCAGGCCTTCCTGTCAAGGCAAAGGTAAGAAAGAAGCTGTCAGGCGGCGCCTGTGGCTCAGTGAGTAGGGCGGCAGCCCCATATACCGAGGGTGGCGGGTTCAAACCCGGCACTAGCCAAAGTGCAACAACAATAAAAAACAGCCGGGCATTGTGGCGGGCGCCTGTAGTCCCAGCCGCTGGGGAGGCTGAGGCAAGAGAATCTCCTAAGCCCAGGAGTTGGAGGTTGCTGTGAGCTGTGTGACGCCACGGCACTCTACCGAGGATGATAAAGTGAAATTCTGTCTGTACAATTAAAAAAAAAAAACAAAAAACAGAAGCTGCCACGTGGGCCATTATGGATGCAAAATGCCATATGGATATGACAGTAGGTGCTCCTCATCTGGACATCACAGATGACTCCTGACTGGGGTGACAAGGCTGATCTCAAGACTGACATGCCTGGAAATGTTCTTAGTTTTACACAATACACAGAAATAGTATAGTACTTTTGAATTGGAAAATAATTTTATGAGAAAAATTGTTATTTAGAGAAAAACCAGATGGTAGAGTTCCTACTTGCCCTATACTGTTTCTATGAATGTTGTCATCTTAAATTACCATCGTATGTCATAGAAAGCAGTATTGATAGATTACTCTCAACTGTCCTTGAGACTTTGAATTTGTTTTTCCACTTATTATGTTGTTTCCAGGATCCAATTTAGGTACCATGCTGTATTTAGTTCCATGTATCATCCTCTCCTCCAATCTGAATACTTCCATTTTCATGATCTTGAAACATTAGTACTGTTGACATAGTCTAAATTTGTTATTTTTCTCATTAGATTGAGGCTGTGGGTTTTTGGAAATACCACCACAGATGTGAAGCACCTTTCTCATCATATCCTATCACAGGGTACCCATTACTTGTGATATTAACCTTGATACTTGGGCCAAGGTAATGTCTGCCAAGTTTCTCACTGTAACTATTTTTCCCTTTCTGTTCTTTAGAAGGGAATCTAGCCATGCTCAAAAAGGAGTGAAGGATTAAGCCCCAGCCCATGGGAGGGAGAGTATATGTATTTAGAATTCTTCTGTATGGTAGATTTTTTAACACAAACATTTGGTTTTTTGCATCTCACTGTAACCCAGCCCAAGCTGGAGTGCAGCACAATCATGGCACACACACACCACGGCTTTGAACTGCTGGGCTCAAGTGAGCCTCCTGCCTCAGCCCTCCTGAGTACCTGGGATTATAGGTACCAGTCACTGTGCCCAGCTCACCCTTTAATTTTTAAAACTCATTGGTATGAGTTACTTTTGTAATGGAAAGAACAAACCCAAGATGTAAGATTAAAAAAAGAAAAAAAAATCAGCAAAATATCAGGTAGTTCTAGGTAATGTGAAAGTACAGGCAAGACACAGTATTTGGGGTCTTTTTTATTTTTATACACATGACAAGATTTTACACCAAGAATAGTCAGTTAAATAGTACAAATTTACATTCAAGAGGAATGTTAAAAAAAAATTCAACTAAAAAACCCACTTCTTCCTGTGACCCACAATCCCAACATTTTACAGTGCAGGGGAGAAGGGGACTGGGGGGAGCATCCAGAATAAGTCTCTCCCAAAAGAAATGACTTAAATTTCACATTCCCTCTTCACACGGGATCCAAATGGTTAAAGTATCATTTACAACTCATCTTTTTCAGCTGTAGATTCCTGTAAAAATAGAAAAACCAGAAGACATTAAAAGCCAGCAGAAAGAACCCTAGCGAAGGTTTATGTACAGAAAAAATAATTTCAATGGACCAGCCTGTTTCTAGTATTTCGGGTGTAGGCCAGAGTATCACTTATCTGCAAAGTAAGTTAGAAGCCACCCAGAATGGTCCTTGATGGTCCTTAATGGTCCTTGAGCACAGACATAAAGAGTTTAAATTAGATTTTTTCCCTCTCATCTTCCCCCACCTTCCCCTCTCTCTCCCTGCTCTCTTCTCTGTCTCATCTCTGCCCCGCACTCTTTCCTCTCTCTAATATAAACTTACATTTTTATATCCTAAAAAAACAAAACAAAACAAAAAACTTCCGTTACCCTAATCTTTTATATATAGTTATTGGCTGAGGAAAAGAAAAACATTTACAAACATTATAAGAATGGCTGGTTAAAATATAGGAATAAAGGAAGTGGTAAGATTACATACTTTTCTAATAGAAAAAGTCAGTCCCTCAAGCTTTTGAGTTTGATAATAGATACCTATTTTAAGGAAGATTTCTGTAAGGCTCACAGACTAACTTCTGTAAGTTACACAGTCCTACCTTCACCAGAACCGAAACTCTTGCCTAACTCTTCTTTTTTTTTTAAGAGACAGAGTCTCATTTTGTCACCCTCGGTAGAGTGGTGTCACAGCTCACAGCAACCTCCAACTCCTGGGCTTAGGCGATTCTCTTGCCTCAGCCTCCCCAGCGGCTGGGACTAGAGGCGCCCGTCACAACGCCCGGCTATTTTTTTGTTGCAGTTTGGCCGGGGCTGGGTTCAAACCCGCCACCCTCAGTATATCGGGCCAGTGCCCTCCTCACTGAGCCACAGGCGCCCCCCCTCTCGCCTAACTTTTAAGAACTAGAAATGCCTCGTCTCGCCCTCGACTTAATGTACCTTTGCTGTTTCTTGTTCGTCCTCATCAGTCCCTGCGTCCATGTCTTCTTCCTCGTCTTGCTCTGTGTCTTCTGTCGTGTCTTCTGTTGTTTCTTCAGGTTCTTCTTCGGGCTCTTCTTCCACCTGAGGACAACATTTATGGCCTGTTAATGCCCTGGCTCTATTTTCCCTTTGCTCACTTAAACTTATTATGCTTAAGGTTACTGCTGCTTATTCAGAATTATAGAGTAAATTCTCAAAGGAGAGTCAAAAGGCAAGCCAGCAAAAGAAGGAGGGCAAAAGCGAAGGAAGCCAGGAAAGGAAAACTTACTTCTAGTGTTAACGCCTGACACTACGGGGATTCAAACATTGAAGAAAATATTTCAGAAAGAATTTAGGGCGCCTGTGGCTCAAAGGGGTAGGGCACTGGCCCCATATGCCAAAGGTGGCGGGTTCAAACCCAGCCCTGGCCAAAAACCACCAAAAAACAAAAAAAGTAGAATTTAGGCCAAGTTACATCACTTAAAGATGAGAAGCCCATTCTAAGAGACCAGAAAGAAACAAAGGCAGCCAACCTACGTGGGAAGGTTGGGGATACAAACCTTTGCATCAGGGTCAAGGTTTAAGCTGAGGCGAAGCATTCTTTCTATCCTATCTCCATATGCTTTAGTGTCTGGTAAAAGATATCCTGACCGAAGTGTCGCCGTTTCAAACAAAACCACAGCAAGATCCAAAACTGTTTTGTCATCTTCATCTTCCTGAGATGGAAGAAAATGTACTTGGTTAACATTAAAAGATACAAAAGTATTCCAATTCAAAGACAAGTTAAGAAGATGGCTATAGTATTTCATCACCTTAATTCGTCGAAGCATGTCTCTGATCAGTGGGTGTCTGGGATTAATTTCAAATGTCTTCTTCTGACTGGCATAGTAACTGTTAAGGGATAAAAATTCATTTACAAATTTTAGGGTGCATACATTTCTATTCTTTCATAATTAGACAGAATAAATAACTCTTGGAAAAAAAAATAAACGTATACATTTAAAATCCTTGAACAATGGATTTGAACTCTTAGCGTCCACTTACATGCAAATTACAAAACACATTAGCCTTCCCTATCTTTAGGTTGTGCATCCATAACCAAACTTGGGATTGAAAACAGGGTTCTCAGGATGCAAAAACCAGACAGAGAGGGCTGACATTTTGTATTCATGGGTTCTAAACAGCAGACTGGGATTTGAGTATGCAGATTTTGGTGTGAGGTCCTAGAACCAATGCCCCATGTATACCTATGACTGTACTAATATGGTCATGGTACACTACAGCCTCACACTCCTGGGCTATGGTAATCTTCTTGCTTCAGCCTCCTGAGTAGCTGAGACTAGAGGCTGGAGACACCACATTTGGCTTTGACTTGTCATCTTGCTAGTCTGAATGTCAGAGACAAGAAGCTGTCTCTCCTTTTGACCACCAGTATGTAGACACAGTACATGTTCAAATGTCTGTGAACATACAATAAATTCCCATTAATCAGTCACTGAAGTGGATGTGTTCTGAATTACCATTGTACTGTTGCAAGGAAACATCAGATAAATAGAACACTATTCTTCGTTTGGAATTTAGCATTTTATATTATCAACATTGCAAACTGGTGAGTGATAATGCCAATTATGACACCATTCTATATATATACATATGGAGTTTGGGAATCATGACAACAATGTAGACTACACTTGTGAGGCCTTTAAGGAGAAAAAAAAATCCTTAAGCTAAGTCTTGAAAAAAAGAAAATGATGACTAGGTAGCCTATCAGAAAGATACTCCAAGTGGAAAAGAATAATAGCAGGGAAGAAGTATCTTCAAGGCAAATGATGTGACATTAAGACATAAAATAATTTGTTTCTTGAAAATAAAGGGTACCCAAACCCTATATACCTCTAGTATGCAGCCCTTGAATTCAAATACTTAACTCACAAGTCCTTTACCTTTTACTTTGTGGGATATTCTGTTTGGGAACCTATAATTTCATGCACAGGGGCCACTGTGATTTAAAATAGACTTAACTCATTTGAGAAATGTTGTCATTTACTGTGTAACCATTATATTAAAAAATGTAAAAAATGTAAAATAAGTCCAGATAACAGGCCAAGCATATAATCTAGTACGAAGATAGTATGCATAATAAAGAAAATTTGTACATAAAATACTACAAAACATGAGTCAATCTAATGTAGGAAAAAATCCATTTGTAATCCTGTCTACTTAATCATAGACAATGGTGAACATTTAAAAACATTAGGCTCCAAAAGACCAGACAAGGGCTAACCCTCGCAGTGACTTTCTGGAGGCTGCTTACTTTGTGGAGATGTCCTTGCCCGTCTGGTATGCTTGAGCTTTCATGATTCTCTCCATGTTCCCAGACCATCCATACTGGCTGGCCACCAGAGCACATGGAGACTCTGTCAGGCGCTGAGATACTACAGCCTTTTCAATCTTAGGATAAGAAATCAAAGGTTATATATAAATAAATATTAATAGGTAAGTCACTGAGTAATGATCTAAGACTGTCACTTAAAATCATAAACACAGGGGCAGACCATGAAAATGGCTTTAATTCAAGATTGGAAATTCTTAGAAGATACTGTCATTTAATAACCTGAATTCTTTATCAGAAATACTTAAACACCAAAATAAAAAGAAAAGAAAAAATACTTAAACACTAAGTGTTAAACAACACTTTTAAAAACATAAAACCTAAACCTAACTATTAAAAACTAAAGTTATTACAAAAGCAATATTAAACTATATAGAATACTTTCCTAAGTTTTAGATTATTCTAATAACTTAATTACATCATTAAAATATTTTTCTTCATATTTTTAATGGCTACAAAGTAACCAGTACCATTTTAACTTGGTGATAAAACAATTTTTTCTTCAGTTCAGGTGCTAAAAGTTTCAGTTTGTAATTTCCAGAGGAATACCTTGTCCTTAAGGGCTTTATCTTTCATCCAGTTGAGCAGAGGCTCAAATTCTTTCTCAACTGCTTCACGACTCTCCTTACTTTTCTCACTTTCATCAAACTTCACTCCTTCCTTGGCAACATTCTGAAACCTCTTCCCATCAAACTCAGGAAGGGCCTGAATGCAGTATTCATCCACAGGTTCTGTGAGGTAAATAACTTCATAGCCCTTTTTCAGAAGTCGCTCAACAAACGGAGACGATTCAGCCTACAAAATTAAGAGAAGTGACAGTTTTCCAAGTCTAGCATTGGCATTAGCTATGAATATACAGTTATTAACTACCCCATTTTACAGGTGAAGAATTAAGAGGGGCAGAGAAAATATGTGACATTGTTGTCAGTCACTGACCAGGCCTCCTCACTACTCCAGTTAAATAACCGAATTTTCCTTTTCTTTTCTAGAAGAGTTGGCTGTAAGTCCCCAGCTATGTTCCAGGATTCCTGACAGTTGGAATCCATCTCACCTCTTTTCTGCTGGATCCAGCCATGAAATAAATTTTGTCCTGTTTTTCCTTCATTCTTTCCACATACTGGTCTAGGCTAGTAATGTCAGTGGGATGATGAGAGGACTGGAATCTAAGAAGTTTAGCAAGTCGTGTTCGATTTGAGTGGTCTTCAATCACACCAAGCTTGATGTTAGTACCAAATTCTTTCCAAAAAGTATCGTTGTATTTCTCATCAGCAATCTTCTTGATCATGTCCAGAGTTTTACGGACAAGCTTCTTTCTAATAACCTAAACAAAATTAAGGAAAAACTAACTGGAAAGGTTCATCTGAAACTTTTGTAAGGTACCTGGGGAGTTATGGTGAAAGATACAAACACAGGGCATTGTCATTGCCATTTATTTATCAAGGGGCAGGGAATGGTGTAGAACTTCTATGTTAGACTGAGCTGAAACTAAGCTGTCAAGTGGAAATGGTCAAAAGATTGCTTTAATGTTGATATTCTAACCTTAGTACTCACTGATGATCTTTCTACGGCTTAAATAAAATGAATAAATACTATACTTTCAAATTGAAAAACTAATCATCTTATTATAGAGGTATTGGGGGGAAAGGTTTAATGAAAAATTTGATAAATGGGTGGTTGTGTGATAAGGTCTATATGACAATATTAATTATGAACCAGGCAGTGGATCTATATGGATGCTCACTATACAATTCTTTCTTTGATGCTTCTCTCTATCAACATTTAACAAATTTTAAAACATTATTAAATGTTGGTGGTTGGGGGGAAAGAATCAGATTCTCAGGATCTGATAATCCCAGAGGGAAAAAAAATTCATCTGAAGAGACAAGGCTAAACTTAAAACCTGGTGCCTCCTCAAATGGAGCCTGTCCTTGAACCTTAGAGAGCACAGTGCCCTCCTCTCGGAGACACTTACCTTAAGCAGTTTGTGTTGCTGAAGAGTCTCACGAGAAACATTCAAGGGGAGATCATCTGAGTCCACCTTTAGATGGCAAAAGAAAATTCAGTGAGCAACAAAAACGCTGGGAAGAAGCAAAGCCAAACAAAACCCCCATAACACTGCCAGACCCTCTCTCCAATGCCCCCTTCTCTCCATCTCTAGATACTTACAACACCCTTGACAAAATTAAGGTACTTGGGCATCATATCGTGGAAGTCATCTGTGATGAATACTCGGCGCACATACAGCTAAAGAGAGACCAAAAAAACAGTGGAAATTACACTTTCAAATTTTAAAAGCAGTCTATACTACTTAAAAAAAAAAAACAACAAAAACCCACCTTAATGTAATCGCTCTTCTTAGACCCATATTCATCAAACAGACCACGTGGAGCAGAAGTGGGTACAAATAAAATTGATTTGAAGGTAACTTCCCCTTCAGCAGTAAAGTGAATATAAGCCATGGGGTCTTCGCTTTCCTGTGGGAAGTTAGCATCTTAGTCACTCAAATGGCACAGAAAAAAGGCAGCATAAAGGCTAAGCAATTTGTGGCACATATTCAGTTCAACATTTAACTAACAAAAAAATTCCCTTACAAACAGAGAAAAAAGGAAAAGAAGGGGTGAGGCATGGAGAGAAGAAATGACTGATTAGCTAGATGTGTTAGAGACAAATGACAAAATCATATGCAATAGTTCTCAAATGCACTGCTGAACTACAAACAGATATTTTTTGAGACAGACTAAGAACAAACTAAGAACAGATTTCCTCCATGAAACCTGGTCTCTGGCAGGGTCTAACACACACACACACACACACACACACACACACACGTCAGAAACGGCCTTGAGGCCTTGATCTGTGTCACCCTTTACTGTCCACATGTGGCTACTGAGCACTTGAAATGTGTCAAGTCCAAACTCAAATGTGCTGTTAAGTATAAAATACATTTTGAAGACATAGTATAAATTTAATAAAACTGTATGCTGAACTAATACTATTTTGGGTATGTTGAGTTAAATAAATTACATTATTAAAATAAAAATAAAATTTAGAATAAATGATTTAAAATCATTTACAATCTAATTCTAAAATTTAGAATTCTAATTTTATTCTAAAATTTAGAATAAATGATTTTATTCTAAAAATCATTTATTCTAAATTTTATTTTTATTTTTTCAGATTAACGAGGGTATAAACAATTAGGTTACAATATTTGTGTTTGTTAGATAAGACCCCTATTCTAAATTTTAATATGGCTCCTAAAACATTTAAAACTCATCTATGTGCTTCACATTTCATTTTTAATAAACACTCTATATGAAAGTTTACATATGCTAGGCTTTAGAGTTAACAGAAATAAAAAAGTAGAGACAGCACTGAGAGAGTTTTTTAAGAGTGAAATTTAAAGGCTATGGAAAGAATAAAGAACAAGTACAGTAGGCCAGGTGTGGTGTCTCATGCCTGTAACCCCAGCACTCTGGGAGGCCGAGGTGGGTGGATTGCTTGAGCTCAGGAGTTCGAGACCTGCCTGAGCAAGAC
Organism: Perodicticus potto; assembly: GCA_963574655.1. Taxonomy (NCBI): domain Eukaryota; kingdom Metazoa; phylum Chordata; class Mammalia; order Primates; family Lorisidae; genus Perodicticus; species Perodicticus potto. The sequence goes on along the minus strand of CAUYRH010052181.1, from coordinate 51,714 downwards.
ACTCTGTCTCTAAAAAAACAGCTGAGCATTTTTTGGGGCACCTGTAGTCCCAGCTACTTGGAAAGCTGAGGCAAGAGAATCACTTGAGCCTAAGAGTTTGAGGTTGCTGTGAGCTATGATGCCATGGCGACTGAATGAGACTCTGTCTCAAAAAAGAACAAACAGTCATAGAATATGAAGTCTTATTTAGCTGTGCTAAGTCCATTAAAATATTCTATTATGTGTGTAAAATGCTATTTGGAGAAACATTAACTTGAAACAATCTTAATCAGGGCTAGTTTTACATACTTAAGAGTTTAAAGAGATCAGGGAAAAAAAACAGGCAAGGACACATAGATTTATGAATTATTCTTAGGCACAGGACCTCACAATGAATGTTTAATGCTGTTAGTAAGCTCTTTAAAGATTATGTTAAAAGCCATTCAGTAACACGATTTCATGTTTTATGGATTTTGTGGTAGAAATCGAACATCTATCTATGTAGGTGGTTCTTAATCTTTTTTTGTAACACAAATGCTTTGGCAATCTGGTGAAGCCTACAGACTCCTCAGAATAATTTAAAAAACACATATACATATTATAAAATACAAAAGATTAACAGGAGGCCAATTGTGTTTAAACAGTTATAAACCTATTTTAAACATTTTAAAATTTTATAATGTTTCACTATCATATTAAGAACATCAATTCTAATAATGACTGCAATTTTGAAATAGTTATGAGTGATTCAACTTAAGTCAAAATGATACATTCTGGAAACCAATTAGTCTCAAAGACCATCTTCTAGGGAGACACTATTCCCAAAAGTTCACGTGAAATTTAAATATGATCTTAATTATGATGAAGTCAATAAATTATATTTTAATTTGATACATGACGATTTCATCTATGTCTACGATGTAGACAGAGTTGGCCTCTTCTTTTCAGTCTTCTCAGTGGGAAAAAATGAGGATGGAGTATTTCATCCACTGTTACATGCCATATACAACTAAACTAATAGGGTGACCTTTCATCTACTCAGTAATAACCTTAAGGGAAGGAGTTCTAAAATAGTATTTACCTTTGAAAAGGATTTGTAGAAAGCTTTGTATTCATCTTCTTCTACTTCTTTTGATGGTCTCTGCCATATTGGCTTGATATCATTCATAAGTTCCCAATCCCAGACAGTTTTTTCAACCTGAAGTTACAGTATTAGATTAGTTTCTCTCAACATTTATCAGTAGTTACTAAGTAGTAACCAGAGCTTCAGTAGATTTCAAAAGAATATGTAAAACACCAAAGGATACCTCTTATCTAGTATGGCTCTTGCCAACTAAATCAAAAACATAAAAGCAAAGTGTCTCTCAAAATATTTAATACAAAAAAGATATCTGGGGCAGCACCTGTGGCTCAAAGGAGTAGGGAACTGACCCCATATGCCAGAGGTGGTGGGTTCAAACCCAGCCCCAGCCAAAAACTGCAAAAAAAAAAAAAAAAAAAAAAGATATCTGGTTATTAAAACTGATTAAAAAAAAAAAAGCCAATTGTATCTTTCTTCATTGTTAAACGAGCTAAAATGTTGTTTCTGTTTTTTTTTTTTTCTTTAATTTTTACTTTATTTATTTTTTGCAGTTTTTTTTTTGGCCGGGGCTGGGTTTGAACCCACCACCTCCGGCATATGGGGCCAGCGCCCTACCCCTCTGAGCCACAGGCGCTGCCCTAAAATGTTGTTTCTTGAAAATATGTTGAAGTTAGAAAGATATTACATACGTCTATTTCTTATGACTTAAAGAAATCCAACATTTTACAATAAATATCTTCAACCATCCCACTACTTCTACTTACTCTATCTGAGCAAGCTAACTATTTTTATAGTTAATCTCTACCTGATAAAAGGACAGAGAAGATTCAGAAAGCTAAGATCTTAAAATTCAAAAGGTACAAGTCATGAGTCCTAGGCATTATTTAGAAGGAAACTTTTCATAAAAATGACCTGGGTTTGCCCCCAAATTAAATCTTTCCAGAGGAGGACAACATACGAACTAAGGTCTTCTCTTTAAAAACTGGTCCACTGGACTTAACCACCGGGAAAAAGTAAAACTTTAAGAACTAAAGATCAGCCTATGTATATACTGGATTTTCCTGAGGTTTTTTTGTCCCTTCCCATAAACCTTAAACAGCATTTCAGCATAAGCCAGATTTACTTTTTTCGTTTTTGGCTTCTTTTCTTCCTCTTCTTCTTCTACTGCAGCTTCATCATCAGAATCTTCTTTTTCTTCTTTTGCTGCTTCTTCTTCTTCCATGGGCTCCTCAACAGTTTCAGTCTGTTGAAGCACAGTCATGGTTAAACCTATCTGTTTAATAATTCTGGTGTTTGTCTATAGACTATGAAATATTATTACAGCTCAAAAAACTATGCCTATAAGAAAACCCTGAACATATCCTTAAGTAAAAGAACCACATGTAGCCTTTGTTCTTTTAGTGTTTAAACATTTAAATAAGGGCCAGGGTAATATATAAGTTCTTAGGAACAGATTTACCTTGCTGCTCCATACGTAAATAGGAAAATTTATGAATTGTGAATATTTTTTGACGAGATTTTTAATTGTATCCAATTCAAGGTAATCAGATGCTTCTTCTTTTAAGACAAGCCTACAAGGAAAATACATATTTAGAGACACTCAACATTTAAAACATTTGATTATGAATTCTAAATACCTTGATGATAATAGCAGTTCTGAGTAATCTGAGATGTTCCTATTATTCATGTTAAGAACTCTCTATCACTGTAAAGGGTTTGTGAGCTAAATATATCACAGACAGATATAATAAAGGGAAGGATCTTTCTTGTACTCCCTCAAGTAGAGCACATCTTTAGTTTTAAGCAGAAACTGAAAATGGTCCCAACCTTCTAAATATGTTGAGGTTTTCCATTTCTCAAGATGAGAAAGCACTGAAACATTCTGGAGAAAAATGGAATTATATGTACTTTCACAGCTTTCCTTGTTATTCTACAAATTTAATGATTATTGTAGATAATGATCCCTAATAACAACATGTTCCTTAAAAAAACCTAGAAAGTTAATCTGAATTAATATTTATATCTGTACTATCCAAAATGGTACCTACCAGGCACTTATGACTCTTGAAATAAAATTTACAGTTCAGCTTTATGGTTACACTGCCACATTCTAAGTACTCAATAGTCACATGTGGCTGCCATATTGGACAGTGCAAGTAATACTTTTTCATCACTACAGAAGGCTGTACTGGGCAGTGCTAAAGTACATAATCTCAACACTGAGAACGGTAGCTTACTCTTCTTTCTTACTGCCCTCTGCAAACCTCTTCTCCACCCATCAAAAATAGAAAAGTATAACCTACTCTGAAGCACAGCAGCTAACTCCTACCTTGATGTTTGTGTCCCCAGTAACATGGTTAGACACATTAGGTAGAGGTATACTAGTGGGTATAGAGCCCACTCTTAAGATCTAGACAAGGAGTCAGCTCATAATAGCTGGCACCACTGGAAATGTTACTGGGATACATATTCATATATGGTCTATGGCTGCTTTCACGCTAAAACAGAGTTGAGACAAATCACATAGGCCACAAGCTTAAAGTATTTAACAATTGGCTCTTTAAGAAAAAAAGTCTGCTGATACTAAGAATATCTTCAAGAAAGAGATGGAACATGAGGCCATGACAGCAGATAAGACTGCATGAGCAACACATGGATGAGAAAGAGCTGAAACTTAACTTTCAGAAAAAGAGAGTATCAGGGCTGGGTGTAGTGGCTCACACCTGTAATCCTAGCACTCTGGGAGGCCGAGGTGGGTAGACTGCTTGAGCTCAGGAGTTCAAGACCAGCCTGAGCAAGAGTGAGACCCCCTCTCTAAAAACAGCCAGGTGTTGTGGCAGGTGCCTGTAGTCCCAGCTACTTGGGAGGTTGAGGCAGGAGGACTGCTTGAGCCCAGGACAGTTGCCGTGAGCTATGCGGCCACATTACTCAACACCAGAGCCACAAAGTGAGACTCAGTCTCAACAACAAAAGAAAGATATGCACGGTCATGGAAGTTAGAGCAGTAGAAGCCAAATTTTATAGAAAAACTAAGGGGAAAAAAGCCTATTGCCAGGAGATATATCAATTTTTTAAAAAGCCTAAATCCACTGACGGAGCAGTAAAGTTTACTAGTGAGTTATTTCAATGAAAGGTGGATATAGCCCACTTTGTAATCCTAGCACTCTGGGAAGATCACTTAAGGTCAGGAGTTTGAGACCAGTCTGGGCAACATGAGCTGTACAAAAATTTTAAAAAATACAAAAAAGAGAAAGGTGGACAAAGTAAAAATAGACTGGGCTGAGCTGTGGTGTGAACAGAAGGTGAGGTAGCAGCAAAGGCAAGCAATTGTAAGAAGGGAAAGTGTGGGCAGACAGTAGAAGGCTGCACGGTACTGCCTGCCTTTCTGTCCTCCCCTGCCAGAGACCTGAACATTGACACTGAGGGAGGAGAGTGAGGTCTGAGAAAAGGCTGACTCTGAAGATGGAGAAAGGAATTAATTCATGCTTAGCCTCTGAGGAGCTAGGATCAGACAACAGATCAGAAGACAGATCAGCTTTAGGAAAAAAATGTAGACTACCCCTCCATTGTAGTAGGAGGACAGATGTAAATTATATGAGTTAACACCAGATGCTAATTTCATGATCTCATTTAATCCTCATAAAATCTCTTGTAAGGGTAAAGCAATAGCTAATTTAGGGGTAGGAACCAAAGAAGCATGAAACTGAACTGTCTGATACTTCAATTTTAATGGTCAAGTATAAGATGAAGTCAAATAATAAGGCAGGATCTTGACCTTGTCACTTTCCAGCCTTCCTCTTTTTCTTTTAGCCACTCTAGACTTTCAATTCCTCAAATGGGGCATACACGCTTGTTTGTGGATTTTCACCTAAACCCTGCTTGCTGCCTAGGATAGCTGAACCCAACATCACCATTGCAGAAAGGTCTTCTGATGCCCTTTCCTCAAAAAAGTAGGAGGGGTACCTAAGCTTCCTTTCTAGCAGTTGTTATTCCGAAATTACTGCATGCTTTTCTTCCTCTCTAAAATGAACCCTGTGTGAAAGAGACTACTGTCTTATTCTCCACTGTAGCCCTGACCCTAGCTCATAATAAGTATTCACATGGGTATCTGACGAGCAAATGGTGGTGTAGGAGGACTTGAAGAAAATGGACAATTTTGCTCATGAAAAGCAGAACCTGTTGTAAAGTTCTATTTATGATCAACTACCCATGCTACCTGCATGAAACTATCCCAATTGCCCTTATTCATTCACAGAGATGCTGCCATTTAAGTGGCAGGCTCTGAGAATGGAGCTGCCAACAGAATGTTCACTTTCAGCTTATATCCAGATAATTTCACTTGTCTCTTAGCACCTTAAGACATTTCTCTTAGTACCTTAAGACTATAAGACCCCCTGGGGACATCATTTTCAGTCTCTTTTTCTAGGAATGATTTACTTATCCTCCCCAACACCCAGCAAAGTAGATTGGGCAGCTTTTTGCCTTTTTTTTTTTTTTTGAGACACAGCCTCAAGCTGTCACCCTAGGTAGAGTGCCGTGGCATCACAGCTCACAACAACCTCCAACTCCTGGGCTGAAGCAATTCTCCTGCCACTGCCTGGGCTGAAGTGATTCTCCTGCCTCCACCTCCCAAGCAGCTGGGACTACAGGCACCCGCCACAATGCCCAGCTATTTTTTGGTTGCAGTCATCTTTGTTGTTTGGCGGACCCAGGCTGGATTCAAACCTGCCACCTCAGGTGTATGTGGCTGGCAAGTTAGCCTCTTGAGCCACAGGCACTGAGCCCCAGCATAGTATCTTAAGAGAGACTATGTAGGTTTAGTGATGCCTCCAAATGAGACTTACAGATGAGAATATTAACAAAGACAGAAAAAGGTGAATTAGTAACAAGTTAGCAAAAGTTCTAAAAGACAGTCATCATTAGTCTTCATTTTAAAAACATCTGTGACAATGAAGACAGGAAATGTCACCTTCTAGAAATGAAGAAAATTGGTCAAAATGTTAGAGATGCTTTTTTCCTACTTAAAGATTTAAGCCCTCTATGCTGAGAAAAATTTAAGAAAAGAAAACTGAAGCTGTAGGCATATTTTCTGACTGACTTGGCAAGTCCCTTGACCTCTAAATAGAATGTCCTTATCTCCAAGATGGTAAAATTAAAAAAAAAAAAAAAAAGGCAAAAAGCTGCCCAATCTACTTTTTGCACTGCTACACGCAGTATGAGCCACTACCATAGGATCGAAGACCTTCTCATCTATACAATTACTGGCTTAGAAGGAACCCCAATGCAAATCCAACAGTTGTTAACTCTTCTTGAATACAGCATTTTCTTCCAAAAAGCTTTCATATCTTCCATTAACTTTTAAAAAAAAACCTTTATCTCTACTTGTTCTCTCCAAGGCACCCCTGATAGCCCTGGTTATTACCAAGGATCTTGAAGAGGCTTGGCGTCTGTAGCTCAGCAGCTAGGCCGCTGGTCACATTCATGGGGGCTGGTGGGTTCGAACCTGGCCCAGGCCAGTTAAACAACAATGTTGACAACTGCAACAAAAAATAGCCGTGCATTGTGGCAGGCGCCTGTAGTCTCAGCTACTCAGGAGGCTGAGGCAAGAGAATTGCTTAAGCCCAAAGGTTTGAGGTTGCTGTGTTATGATGCCATGGCACTCTACCCAGGGCGACATAGTGAGACTCTTGTCTCAAAAAAAAAAAAAAAGAGGGCGGTGTCTGTGGCTCAATGAGTAGGGTGCTAGACCCATATACCAAGGGTGGCGGGTTCAAACCCAGCCCTGGCCAAACTGCAACAACCAAAAAAAATAGCCAGGCATTGTGGCGGGCGTCTGTAGTCCCCGCTACTCAGGAGGCTGAGGCAAGAGAATCGCCTAAGCCCAAGAGCTGGAGGTTGCTGTGATGACACAGCATTCTACCAAGAGGGACCATAGTGAGACTCTGTCTCTTAAAAAAAAAAAAGATCTTCACTAGGGCTATTAATTCTTATTAAATTCAGTAATACTCACGTAATTGTCGTTCCCCGTCCTAGAGTGTTTCCTCTTGGGTCAGCAATTACAGAAAATTCATTGGAGTCAGATTCCCAAATGTGCTGGGTATCGTTGTTGTGTTTTGATGTGACAATAACCTTATCTGCTACAAGGAAGGCAGAATAGAAACCAACACCAAACTGGCCAATCAATTCAGAAGTTGACTGGCCGTCTTCTTGTGCTTCAGTCATTTTGTTTAAAAACTCGCTTGTCCCGGATTTTGCTATGGTACCAAGGTTTTTAACCAATTCTTCCCTGGTCATTCCTACACCAGTGTCTGTGACATGCAGCAGGTTCTTCTCCTTATCACACTGAAAGACAAGAACCAGAGTTACATTTGTTTGATATTCAAATTGTTATGTCAAGCAAATACTGAATTATATACTGAGAAATGAGCAGCTTTGGGCCCCATCAATTCAAATACAAAAAACTGAGATGATTTCCTCTACACAGTATTTTATGGCCATTTCAGAAAGTGCACATCTTAAGTATTTGATATATTTGAGAAAGTATCAATACCAAATGGTAGACTGGTCTAAATGCCAAAGAATAGAGATTGATCTAAATAAAATGAGTTATAGCCGGGCATTGTGGCAGGTACCTGTAGTCCCAGCTACTTGGAAGGCTGAGGCAAGAGGACTGCTTGAGTCTAAGAGTTTAAGATTGCTGTTAGCTATGATGCCCCCATAGCACTCTATCAAGGTTGACAAAGTGAGACTGTCTCAAAAACAAACAAAATAAAAAATAAATAAATAAAAAACAAAAGGACTTTAATGATTCCTAGATTTGAAATCTATGATGATCATTAATGTTCTTCACTGAATACTTCTGGCTCTCTGCCTTCCAGGAACACAGTGGGATGGCACTGTCTCCATTTATGGGTGGGTGAGGTCATGTTACTAGTTCTGGCCATTAGTGCAGTTTTTAGGCTGAGCCTTTAATTGGAGCAAGACCCTCCCAGCTCTCTGTACCATGGCAACTAGAACTAACTACACACCAGATGGCTGCTCATGCCTGTGTCCTGGCATGAAGATGAGGCAAAGCAAAGGCCATAGGTAGCCTGTGATTGATTTAAGCCAGGGGCTGGCAAAGTTTTTCTGTAAAGGGCCAGAGAGTCAGTTTTCTAGGCTTTGTGAGCCATACAGTCTCGACTCAACTCTGCCATTGTATCATAAGTCATCATAGAGAATATAGCCATGCCATGTGCCAATAAAACTTTATTTATAAAATAGGCAAAGTCAGATGTGGCCCACAGGCCATAGATTGCTGACTCTCAAGTTAAGCCACCAAGACTTGGAGGTTACCTGCTACTGCAACATAACCTAGACCAGTGGTTATCAACCTGTGGGTTGCGACCCTTTTATAACAATGAAAATACATTGCAGCAGTAGGAAGGGTGAGAACCACTGGACTATCCTGACTGATATAGCTTCCCTATCCCTTAGGATTCTTTTTTCTTTAAAAGAAAAAACATTTCACACTTACCTTAATTTTGACTGTTAGTTCCTCATTTCCAGAAAGAGCATTTTCATCAGTCAGTGATATTAGCCTTATTTTATCTAAAGCATCAGAAGCATTTGAAATCAGTTCTCTCAGGAAAATCTAAATGGAAACCAGATTTGATACATTTGGATTAGCTTCATAATACATTAAGAGATTGCATTTAATGTCGATCCCATTTTATTTCTCCTCAATACCTTGAAAAGGCAATTCTTATGGTACAGAAGTGGCTTTACTCTCTTGGGAAAAGGAGGCCTACTACTTTACCCAAAGGACTGTGGCAACTATATGGGACATCTGAACTGGTAAAAGCGGTAATACTATTGTCCTATCAGTGACTGTAGGTGGGCAATACATGAAGCTGAGTTTAGTTTTTGTGACTGTCCTTAAGACTCAATTATTTAGCAGGCCATGACCCTAACTGGAGGCAAAAAGAAAAAGAAAGGAAAATGTATATTGTCCCCCCCGCCATATTCATCTAGAACAATTCATATACATATTAGGTATTAAACTTTGCTTACTTGGAATTACTGTTACTTAAATTTACTTAATTTACTATGAAAGTCAACAACTAGGCCACCATACAGAGATATAATGTTAGGCTAACATGTGGCTTACCTCTTTATTTTTATACAATGAATTGATAATAAGTTTCATCATCCTGTTAACTTCAGCTTGGAAGGCAAACTTTTCAGATTTCTCTCTAAGTTCTCTTATTTGCGATGCATTTAATCCATCCAACTGAATAGCTTCTTCCTCTCTAAGGAAATCAGATAAGCAAATACTGTATTGCTTAGTTTCCCTTCAAACATAGAAGCCTTGTGATGACAGTACAATGGCCTCTGAAGATTGTCTTCATAGTTAAAAGTAAAAACCTTACAAAATAATTGCTAATGTATCACTTCAGTATTATTTTATGAAAGTAAGTTATGTTTGAATTGGGAAGCCTTGGTTCTTCAAATTGCCAGAAAAATAAAAACAGCTATACTTAACTTATGCTCAATGGTAAGGACTTTAAAATTATCAGTTCTGAGAGGCTAAATTTTAAAACATGGCTCAACTGACAGAAATCTCCTTTTTAAAGTTACTAAGTGTATACACTTAATGAACACAAAACCAAATGAAAGTCTTTTCTAAGGTATTAGCAAGTTCACAGTGCCAGTACTCTGCAATATAGTTCTCAAAATAGTTTTAAAAGGAATTCATTCAATTATGATAAGTCATTCCTGGGGGCCAAGTCAGAAACTATTTATGTATGTGCATAACTAACCACCCCTAACATTTTTCTGTAACAATTTTTTAGGTACTTGGTGCAAGATGTTACACTTTCCTGGGACCTTTAGAGAAGATACACAAAATGAACTATTGTAACTCAGTATTCACAGTGCTAATCTGAACAGTTCCAAATGAATACCAACCTCTGCACTACTTCGTCATCCGTCCTTGAGCCTTCTCTACTTTTACCCAGATCCTCTTCTACTGTACCATCCACATCGACTTCATCATCAGCTCTGACTGACCCTGAAGGAAGATTTAATGCCAGGTGACATGAACATCGTTGCTTTGAAAGAATATGATCAAATTGGGCAAGGGTAGGAGTCGCAAAATTCAGCTGGTAAATATGGGAGGTGGGGATGGAAGAATGGAAGTACCGGTTTAAATACCCAATGTAAGCCCAAAACAATGTAAACCGAGCATATTTCTTCTCTTAAGTTGAAACGCTGAAGTCCCCCAGTAGGTTCTGAAATACGGAGGCAGCCATCACTTCTAAACAGTGTCCCTCTGTGTCCTTTATACATAACGCTGAGCAGATAGATAACCAGGCTGCTTTTACACCCACACGTGTTGCGCACAGGCCGACACACGGCCTCCAAACTGACCAAGCCAAAACTTGGGCCTTGGTTATCACAAATCAGAATACAAATAGAGTTTGTGCAACCTCTGGCGAGGGGAACTGAAATCGGGCCCAAAGTCCTGAGAAGGGGAAGGAATGTTATGGACCGAGCTCCAGAAGCTGAAACACACCCGCTGACGCTGCCATCCGGCCGGTCCAAGGCCTCACGTTCCTGAGGCCGGCTTCTAAGAAAGGAAATGCGCACGTGAGTCGGAAGACCAGGGCCGGGAGGTCTTCAACCTCGTAGGGCCAAAGGTTGCGGGAGGCTGACCAAAGTCTTCAGGGAGGATCACCCGCGAAGCTCAGGGGGGAGCCGAGCCCAGGAGAGCCCCCCGGAGGGTTGGGACCTCTGGGCGCAATACTGTTAGATCAGCGAGGTACCTAAATGATTCTGCGCTCTGTTTTCTTTCTAGACCAAGAAGAGGATAAACATAACCCCCTAACTCTCGTTTGAGTAAAAGCGATAGTCCCCTTGGCCCACCGCAGGCCCTGGTATATCCCTTCCAGGCTCAACGCCCCCAGAACCTTCGAGAAGCGCCCGCGCTTGAGGAGGGGGGGCGTCCACTTCTCTAGGATCACTCACCAAAGGTCAGGAGGACGCAGCAGAGGCCCAACACCCACAGGGCCCTCATGGTTTGCGGCCGGTGAGTCCCAAGTTCCTTTTGATCGCAGGAGCCGCCTCCACCCCCCCACCCCTAGGATCCGAACCTCACACCTCAAGCCGCGCGGTCCGCCCACTACACCCCAGGCAGGACCGGCCGCTTTTCACCCCCACTTCCCGCGGGCGGGGGACGGGAAACTCGAACCCACCAATCGCGCCGCACCACGCACTCACTGTACCCAATGGAAACTCGTGGGGGGGACCGCAGTTCACCAATCGGAGCTGACCAGGTGCGGTGCCCGATGCCCGAAGCGTGTCTCCTTCTGATTGGTCAGGTCTAGCAGGCTTTTCCCCAATCAAACGGCTCCGCGGGCCCCTTACACGCGGGACCGCCCCCTAGCCTGGTTAGCCGTAGCATCTTCAGGAAACCGTCCAATGGACGTAAGCACAGAACACATCCATCCTTTTCGGGAGGTCGCGGCTGAACCACTTCCGGATCCTAGAGAGCGTTTATTCCGTGACCACGGGAAACGGTTTCCCATGGCAACGCGTGCTCCACCCTTTCCCATTGACTTCTGGGGTCACGCTGGGAGCGATTCCAACTCGGCTGTCCAGTCGGCTTTCAGTTTGGCGGTGCTCCTCAGAGAAGACAAACACTTGAGAGGTTGAAAGTCCACCGGAGCAATTTCGGATGGGGTGGTGAGAAACTACAGTTCCCGGCATGCAACGTACTCGGGGAACCTCTGTATTGAATGCTGGGAATCGTAGTCTTTGGCTTCCGCACCAGCTGCGTAGTTTGGCCCTTTTTTCCTGTTCTCGCTGCTTGTCTTTAAGCGAACGCTGCCCTGTGTGTTTTGTCATTCACATTTCGTTCTGATTGCAGTACAGATCTGTGCGTATTCAGGACTCTCCCATAGCTTTTAAAAGAGGCCTAGACAGCCTCCCTGTTAAGGCTGCCCTGTGTTACGAGATCGAGACTCTGAGTCTGGGCTCCGCCTCCGCCTCTAGGACTGGCGTTTCCGAGTCTATTTCGTCCAGAGTCACTTGGGAATCCTGAGCCTCCACCTCCTCCACACGTTCCACGGTCAGAATCCTCAGGCCTTCCAGATTGGGTTTACAGAACAGTTATTAATGCCCTCGACTCCCTCGAAGTACGAAGGCAGTGAGTGACCTGGCGGCCGTAGACTCCCCACCCCCTGCTGTAAGTCAGGTGGAGAAGCTGGTGGTAAAGTCCAGTTTAGTGCAGAAAAGGAAAACCCTTAATTTAACGGGTGCATGAGGATACACCTGCAGATATTTGAAAGCAAAAACCCGAGGTGCTGCAACTGAGAACGAGATTGCAGCTTTGTAACTTCTTAGAAATACCCCCTGTAGGCGTTCAGTACAGTAAAAAGCCAGGTGTTTTTCTTGTGAGGGAAGTCCGTCACACTCACTAAGCTTGTGCCTTGGGATGAATTACCTGCGTCCTTTTAGCCTATCCTTTACGTATCTTCTACCTGCACCTGTACCCACCTGCAACATCCCCCCCCCTCCTTGGTTCCTCCAGCAAAACTGAACTTTGAATTTGTTTTCAGACAATCATCCAAATTCCTGAAGACCAGCTTCTCAGTGACAGTCTGTCACAGTCTTTTACAACTTGCCTTATTTAGGTTTGCCGATCTTGATTCTGTGGTTTGCGTTCATACTTTGTGGTATTATTTACATCTGCCCAATTTGCCTACGTTTGTTATTAGTAACCAAAGGGTAGCTTACAAAGCAAGTTTTCTTTATGCTCCTGTGCTTGCGTTTTTGTTTTTTCCTTTGTGGAATATACTCGGGTGCGAATTACGCTCAGAAATCAACGTTGTGTTTTTGTATGTTTTAACTCTCTTTTTCTTAAAGAAAAAAGGGAATTCTTTCCCTTTTTTGCATGTCACAGTTCATTTTTCACCCTTTTCTTTAGTGATGAACACTAAATAAGCAACCAGTTCTGAAACTGCAAATGCCATTTTTTTTTTCTTTATTTTTGAGACAGAGTCTCACTTTCTTGCCCCCAGTAGAGTGCTGGGGGGTCATAGGTCACAACAACCTCAAAGTCTTGGGCTCAAGAGACCTCCTTGCCTCAGCCTCCTGAGTAGCTGGGACTACAGGCACCAGCCACAACGCCTGGCTATTTTTTTTATTTTTTATTTTTTTTGAGATGGGGGGGCTTCTAGCTCTTGCTCAGGTTGGTCTCAAACTCCAAGCAATCCACCGCGTAGGAGTCCCAGAGTGCTGGGATTACAGATGTGAGCCAACCGCTCCCTGCCTGCAAATGTCATCTTAACTGGTCAGTAGCGAGCAGTGTATGCTGCACCTGGAGGAAACTGAGAATGAGACGCAGCCTCAAAATAGTCACTGCTTGTGAGTAGATGTTTCTACAGGTGACTGTGGGAATTCATGGGGCAGGCAGAGCACCAGATGGCTGGCAGAAAATGGCTGACCGTTGGTCTGACTCAGCTCTGCCCCTTGAAGATGGCATCTCTGGTTGAGGACCCAGCAAAGGGAATGGGCAGCTTACTCAGTTCCCAGCTTTGTTTCTCTCCTCTGGGGCCTTTTCACCTTTTCGAACTTGTAACTCATTAGTGATCCCTAGTTCCCTTTTGGCCTTGCTCCTTCATAGTTAATAGTCCAGATGATTATTAAGCTACATACCTTTGTATCTGATTCCCTTGCTTCCTAATTTTAGTTTTTCTCTTTGATGCTGTACTTCCTTGGACAGTACTGGAAACAGATACTTTGCTTTCTGTTGTTAAACTTTTTCTGGAACCCACTCGATAGCGTTATACTTCGTAGTTAAACTTGGAAGGAAAAACCAGCTAGGCAAAGAGATGCAGTTTGGGGCAAAAGATAGCTCTCCTGGTAGGCAGGTGTATTCCAACAGCAGGGAGTCAGGAGAATGCAGACTTGGGAGACTGAGGCAGGAAAGCAGTTTGCATCAAGGAGCATTAAGGATTGAGGCCAAGGACTAAGGTGAATTGGTTACTCGGTTGCTCTTTTTATTTATTCATTCGTTTACTTATTAATTCAGCAAATGTTGAGGACCCATTATATGCCAGGTATTATGCTAGGTGCTGGAAATACAGGAGTGAGCAATACAGAGAGGGTCTCTATTCATACAGAACCTCCATGGGCGACCACCTCCCTACATTGACCACCTCCTTAAGTTGACCAAATTTTCACCGACTGGACTGTATCACATGTACATATCAGTACAATACGCCTAGTTCCTTATGTTGACCACCTCTCTATGTTGACCAGCTTGGTTAACTTTGGTGGTCAACTTACAGAGGTTCTCCTGCAAATATCTTATTTAAACTGAAATAGAGGTATAAAGGTATGACTGCAAAGGACTTCCAGGGAACGTTTGGGGTGATGGAAATGCTCTTGATCTTGATGTTGGTAGTGGTTAAAACTCATCAACCTCTACATTTTAACATATATAGCTTATGCTTCAATCAAAGAAAACTAATAGTAACTGTGACTCTAAACAACCGTAAGCTTCAGGAACCAGACAGAGATGCCCACTGTTGTCAGTACCGTCCCACACTGTTTAGAAGGGTACCACAACAAGAGAAGACAAAGGAAGTAATTGGCATAAATTTTAGAAAAGTTGAAGTCCTTTATTTTGAAATAACCTTCTTAGTGGTGACATGACTGCATACTCCAGAAACCCAAGAGACTTTAGTTAAAAAGGAATGTATAGAATGAATATGAGAATCTGATAAATTATTGACCATATGATAAATATATAAAAATCAACAGTCTTGCTCCAAATGTGCAAAAAACACATACAAATGGGAAATTTTTAAATTTTATGCATATTAGAGACAAAACTCACAAAATACTTAGGAATAAACTTAAGAAAGACATAGCTCTCATGTGCAGAAAACTACAAAATATTGAGGAATATAAAACAAATGAAGAACTTGGGTCAAGTCCCAGACCCCTTGTACTATCTATTGCTGTGTAGAAAACTACCCCAAAATGCAGCAGTTTAAAACAATAAACGTTCATTAGCTCACACAGTATCTGTAGGTTAGGCATCTAGAAGCGCTTAGCTGGGTAGTTCTGGCTCAGAGTCTCTCTCATGAACTTGCAGTTAAGATGCTGGCCAAGGCTGAAGTCATCCAGGGGCTTGCCTGGGGCTGGAGGACCTGTTTTCCATGATGGTTCACTCGCATCTGCTGTTGGCTGGAGGCCTCAGTTCTCACCACACTGACCTCTCCGTAGGGCTGCTCAATTGTGCTCACAGCATAGCAGCTGGCTTCCCCTGGAGTGAGTGACCCCAGACAGAGAACGAACAGGAGCCACAGTGACTCATAACCAACTTCAGAAATCACACGATAGTTTTTGAAACAACTCTACTCTATGAGAGAGGATTATGTGAAGGTGTGAATACCAACAGTCAGAGATCACTGGGACCAATTTAGAGACTCACTGCTACCATACTTTAGTTGCAAGGGAAGGTAAGAAAGATTTTACATGGTGTTTTCAGCTTTTCTCATGAGAAATAGGCTCTGAAGCATAAGGTGGAAGTTTCCCCAAATATAGGAAGGGGATTCAGGTGCTACACAGTCAAAAAGAATGATAAATGTCCACTATGTATTTGAATATACAGAAAGATCAGTGTCGGTGGCCAGGCATGGTAGCTCATGCCTGTAAATCCTGGTATTCTGGGAGGCCAAGGCAAGTGGATGGCCTAAGCTCAGGAGTTTGAGACAAGCCTGAGCAAGAGTGAGATACCCCCCCATCTCTACTAAAAATAGAAAAACTAGCTGGAGTAGCAGTGGGCACCTGTAGTCCCAGCTATTCAGGAAGATGATGCAAGATTTGAGATTGCTGTGAGCTATGACACCACAACACTCTACCCAGGGTGACAATGAGACTCTGTCTAAAAAAAAAAATCAGTGCCCCCAAAGAGGATCCAAAAATAGATTGTTTCCACTTCCCAAAAGAGGATCCAAAAATAGATTGTTTCCGCTTAAGATGTGGAGGTGACAAATAGTTTATTTCATAAATATTTCATAAACTAACGGATAGTTTATTTCATAAATGATGTTAGCCTTGACAAGTTATCTTACCTTTTTTTTTTTTTTTGAGACAGAATCTCACTATGTCACCCTCCGTAGAGTGCCTGTGGCGTCACAGCTCACAGCAACCTCAAACTCCTGGGCTTACGCGATTCTCTTGCCTCAGCCTCCCAAGTAGCTGGGACTACAGGCGCCTGCCACAACGCCTGGCTATTTTTTTGTCGTTGTTGCAGTTGTCATTGTTGTTTAGTTGGCCCGGGCCAGGTTTAAAGCCGCCACATTTGGTGCATGTGGCCAACGCTGTAACCATTGTGCTATGGGTGCCAAGCCAAGTTATCTATCTTAAGCAAAATAAAGTTGAATTCCTATCTTGCACCATATAAAAAATAAATTCTACTTTATTATTCAGAAAATAAGAGAGCCTGTGAATACAAGGTAGGGCTAGGATAGACCTCCATAACTGAGACTGAGCATCCAACAAATGAAGTTAGGGTGTTCATCATGCTTTCTCCTCTTTGGTAGGCCCTGAAGGCCAATTGTTTGTCTTTCCAGCACTAACAAGGCCACAGGGCTGCTGAACTCGGCTTAACTTATGACCTTCATGCCTTCTAAGAATATTGATTCTGTGTAATGTAGAATCGGCACATACTTAGAGAGGAAAAGCAACAGCCAAGGTCGGCTCACTTCCTGAAGATTCCCTTTTCTCTGGAATCTTATCTTATCTCCCAAATCCTGGTTGCCTGGGTAGCTATTAATGCTTTTAAATAAACTGTTTCTCAGTTATCTTATCCAGCTTTTCTAGTGCTTCTGGTGGGAGGGTTGGTGGGCTTCAAATTGTTCGAATGTAGTCGAAATAGATAGAGATCTACATAGTAGATGTAGAAGTCCTTGGTCCCATTGTAGTGTTTCCCCCAAACCAGATTTCAACCAACACATTAAACAACCATAACTATTTTTACTTATTATCCTTTTGGCTGTTTTCCATCAAGCAATTAATATTATGTTCAATGTTTCCAAACTATGGAATTTATATTATTTTTGGCTATAGAGCAATAAATGTGTTTCTACTCCATCCAGGTAAATACAAAAGATGTAAAGTCTCCATCTTTCTTTTTTTAATGGCTGAATAGTTCTCCTTAGTAAAGTATCTCAAGAATGGAGAAGCATGCATCCCATGTACTAGACACTATTTTGAAACTAGCAGATGAACAACTACAGGCCCACATGAGAGAAAAACAATTAAATTTGCGGGGAGGGAGGATCGAGGTTTGGCTCTCACATGTTGGATACAACTGTAGTGGGTACAGGACACATCTGCTGGGTGAAGGACTCAACTACAACTGGGACTATACCTTACAAAAACAGACAGGGTAGCCTAATCATATGTATCCTTATGTTAATAATTAATAAATAAATAAAAATGAATGTGTTTTGGTGGCGCCTATGGCTCAGTGAGTGGGGTGCCGGCCCCATATACCGAGGGTGGAGGGTTCAGGCCCGGCCCTGGCCGAACTGCAATAAAAAGGTGGCTGGGCATTGTGGCGGGCGCCTGTAGCCCCAGTTACTCGGGAGGCTGAGACAGGAGAATCGCCTAGACCCAGGAGTTGGAGGTTGCTGTGAGCTGTGAAGCCATGGCACTCTACCAAGGGTGACAGAGTGAGACTGTGTCTAAACACACACACACAAAATGTTTTTGGCTCAGCGCCCATAGCTCAGTGGTTAGGACTCCGGCCACATGTACCAGGGCTGGTGGGTTCAAACCCAGCCAGGGCCTGCTAAACAACAATGACAACAATAACAAAAGATAGCCAGGCATTGTGGCGTGCACCTGTAGTCCCAGCTACATGGGAGGCTGAGGCAAGAGAATCGCTTAAGCCCTAGAGTTGGAGATTACTGTTAGCTGTGACACCACAGCACTACACCAAGGGTGACATAGTGAGACTCTGTCTCAAACAGTAAAAAATAAAAAATAAATGTGTTTCTAAATGTTGGAGGTAATTATAACTATAGTTTATATTATATCTCCTTTTACACTAGTTTTTTAACCATAATTTTGGGTTATTTGTGACTCCTTCCCCTACCCGACTGTAGCTCACACCGTATTACCCTGCTTGAAAATTGACTTTGGATTTAAAAATGGTTACCTGGAGGTGTTAATAAAATGTCTAGGTGCTCTGACTCTCTTACATGCAACCTGAAAGTTTCAACCTGTCACAGATTAAATTTACCCATAGTCTTGATTTCCATTTTATTTCCTGTTAATTAAAAACGAACATCTCCTTAGAGTCTGCTTTAGAAAAACAGGTCAATTTAAAAATATCTATCCAGTTATCCCCTGTCAACTTTAGCAGAACACAGGGGGATCAGCGTTTCAAATAGGGATTTGTCAAATTAAAAAATTGGGTAAATAAATTTGTTATGTTGAGTGATCAAATCAGCCATGTTGATGATATATATTAGGGACTTACTAAAGTTTTAGAGCTGGAAGGAATCTTAGAAATCATGTAGTTCCATAATTCCCCATTTCAGTTTTAAATGATAAAACTAATAGATTTTCACCTTTAAACAATGAATAGACTTCATGGTTATTTAGTACAGAAAAATATAAGACCAAAGGAAAAGTTTCAGGATCCCCCATCCTGTTCTCTAGAGGTTCCCACTGATAGCAGTTTCTTATGCTACTTCCAGAAATATTCTGGTGTGTGCGCATGGGCACATATATGTATGTGTAATAAAATAAAAAGTAAGATTTAAACTTTTTTCATGAATAGAATAACACTCTATCTACCTATTTATTCCATTTAATAGATCTGGTTACTTTTTATCACTGCCCTATTTAATAGGCATTTGGATGGTTTCCAGTTTGTTGCTATTACAGTGAAAGCTACAGGGAACACTTTAGTATACACAGGTTTTCGTAATTGTGCAAATTTATCGGGGGAATAAATTATTAGTTTTGGAGCAGTTAGGTTAAAGAGTATGAAGATCAAATTTTCATCAATATCTACTAATTATCCTATTTAAAAATACTATATCAATTTACGGTCCCATCTCAAGCCTCTCCCACTGTTATTTAAAGTTTAGAAAATCTGAACTCCAGAGAAATTAAACTAAGGTTAGATAATGGTCGAACAAATTGGAACTCATATTTAAAAAAATTCTGACATTGTTCTAGCTATTGCATACCTCTTAACTACTTACTTGAAAGAGTTTGAAAGCATTTTTTAAAAACAAAATTGATGGGCGGCACCTGTGGCTCAAAAGAGTAGGGCGCTGGCCCCATATGCCTGGAGGTGGCAGGTTCAAACCCAGCTCCAGCCAAAGACTGCAAAAAAAAAAAGAAAGAAAAAAATTGATTTTCTATAATCTCAAGAGTTGGAAATTTTTTTTGAGACAGAGTCTCACTATGTTGCCCTCCATAGAGTGCTGTGGTGTCACAGCTCACAGCAACCTCAAAATCTTGGGCTTAAGCGATTCTCTTGCCTCAGCCTCCCGAGTAGTTGGGACTATAAGCACCTGCCACAACACCCGGCTATTGTTATTGTTGTAGTTGTCATTGTTGTTTAGCAGGCCTGGGCTGGGTTCAAACCCGCCAAATCTGGTGTACATGGCCAGTGCGGTGTAACCACTGAGCTACGGGCACTGAGCCTCAGAAATATTTATTATAGAAAATTTGGAAATTATAGCAAGTTCATGGAAGAAAATTAAAGTAACCCTAATTCCTTAATTAGATGTATCATTATTAGCATCTTGGTGTCATTACTAATACTTAACTATTTATTTATTTGTTTATTTATTTATTTATTTGTATTGAGACAGAGTCTCACTCTGTTGGCCTAGGTAGAGTGCTGTGGTGTCATAGCTCACAGCAACCTCAAACTCCTGGGCTCAGGAGATATTCTTCGACTCAGCCTACCGCATAGCTGGGACTACAGGCACCTGCCACAATGCTCAGCTGGTTTTTCTATTTGTGTTAGAGATGTGATCTTGCTCTTGCTGAGGCTGGTCTGGAACTCCTGAGCTCAAGCAATTCACCCACTTCGCCCTCCCAGAGTGCTAGGACTACAGATGTGAGTCATTGTACCTGGCCTTAACATATATTTTAAATTAAAATTGGGATCACACAATAATACAGTTTGTAACTCTCTTCTTCACTTGCCAATATATGGAAAACATTTTTGGTGTGTAAATATTTCTGCAAGATAATCCAATTCATTCATTGCTATTAGAACTTTAGTTTGTTACCAGTCTTATACAAATATTACTGCACTGAAAATCCTTAAGGGTACATCCTTATAGAAAAAGAAAATAACTTTCTAAAATTGGAATGCTTAGTAAAAATACATGATTTCTTTTAAAAGGCTTTGAATATACGCTGACAAATTCCCCTCCGGGAAAGTACCATTAATTCATTTACTACTGCATTACATTTACATTAATATATTACCATTAATTTACATTTTAGGCATAAGATGCTTTAAAAAAAAAGAAAAAGTACAACTGGAGGCTGTCAGGGGTAAAATTACTGATGTCATATGCTGCAGTTATAGGAAGGTGAGGTGGCATTTGAATATAGAAATTTCTGAGTCGTAAAATGTTGAGAGAACTTTCTGAAAAAGGTCAGAGGAACTTTTGACTGGTTAATGGATATTCTTATAGTTATAACATACAGTGATACATAATGATAATACTGAGGCTGCTTCATCGTAAAATAATGAAGTCAAACATGGTAGCAGTAATATTAACAATAGTAGGAACAGCAAACATTCGTTAAGGGCTTAGTATTTACCTGGCAGATTCTAAAATATATATTAAGCAGTGATAACTTGATTAAGAAATCTTTTGTGAAAGATTTTTTTTTTTGAGACAGTCTCAGTATGTTGCTCTCGGTAGAGTGCCATGGCGTCACAACTCACAGCAACCTCAAACTCTTGGCTTAAGCGATTCTCTTGCCTCAGCCTCCCAAGTAGCTGGGACTCCAAGTGCCCACCACAATACCCAGGTATTTTTTGGTTGCACTTGTCATTGTTGTTTAGCAGGCCCGGGCCTGGCTCAAACCTGCCAGCCTTGGTGTATGTGGCCAGTGCCCTACCCACTGAGTTGCAGGTGCCACTCATGGGAAAGATGTTTCTTAACAGGAAGTCCTCCTTAGCAGTGTTAAAAGAAAGATTAAAAAAGAAAAGGTTAATGAAGTGCTTATGATGCAAGACCTGATTTAATCCTGCTATATGGGTGTGGCCATTATTCCAGATTTATAGCTGCATAAATAACTTAGTGTTGGTGTCCACCACTGAGGCAGGTCTTATGTGACTCTAAAGCCCATGCTTGACCTCTGGGAGCAGACCAGACAGTATAGAAGGTGCCACTGTGATGCCAGTTGCTGCTAGCAGGTGGACCAGGGATGAATATTGATAATAGTGACTTCCTAGTGCAAAAGTAGAACCTTTCAATTCTGTTCAGTCATACTGATTTTGCAAAGACAAAGTCAGTTTGGTACACATTTATCTCAAAGGTCTCTCTAATAAGTACATGTTTGTTTTTTTGTTTTTTTTTTTTTTTTTTTTTTTAGATAGGCTCAAGCAGTTGCCCTGGGTAGAGTGCCATGGCATTACAGCTCACAGCAACCTCAAACCTTGGGCTTAAGTAATTCTCTTGCCTCAGTTAGCTGGGACTATGGGTGCCTGCCACAATGCCCGGCTATTTTGTTGTTGTTGTTGTTGCAGTTGTCATTGTTGTTTTAGCTGACCTGAACTGGTTTGAGCCCCCCAGCCTCGGTGTATGTGGCCGACGCCCCACCCACTGATCTACAGGTGCCACCTCGTAAGTACATTCATCTGCCTTTTTGACAAAAAGACCTCTATCTAACTACAATGTAATCACAATGTTTTCTTTTTAACACATTTATTTCTTTATTATTTTTGAAAATTTTGGATTAAGGTGAGGGTACAAACAAGTAGGTTACAGTGTTTGCTTTTGTTAAGTGTAGTCCCTCTTATAGTTGTGTCCTGTAACACATTTATTTTTATGGCTACTGTCTATTTGTGCCATATGACATGGGTTTTCCACTTATGGTAATAATGAAAAATTTCTAGTAAAATCCTTTTGACTTAAACTGTTTTAAAGAGAAGTAAAAAGTCACACCCTACTTTTCTGTATCTTCTGTCTGCTCAAAAATGATTCCTTGCTTGCTTTAGGTTTTCTGTCTTTCTTTTTTTTTTTTTTAAGTCTTTTTTTTTTTATTCTTTTTTGCTTTAGGTTTTCTTTTCTGCCTTTTTTTTCATAGTTAATACCCTCCTTCTGAAAAAGACTAGGAAGTATTTTTTTATCAGCATTTGTGAAGCTGGGTGTGGAGATGATTATTTTTTAATTTAAAATTTTAATTATAAAATAATACAACTTTAATTGATGGTAATTTTGATTAGAGAAACAGTTTTGCCATAATTTCGCTATTAGAAGACAGCTGCTATATTCTTTTCTTTTCTTTTTTTTTTCCTGGTATGCGTTCATTTTAATAAGAATAATTAACATTTGTTGAGTATTTGTTTCTAGGCACTGTTCTGTTTTATGTTTACTAACTTATTTAATCTTCTCAACCACTCTATGACATAAATACCATTACTGCTGTTTTACTTCACTGAAGGACAGTGAATTTAGGAAACTTAACATAAGGATGTGAATCCAGGGAATCTTCTGAAGTTGGACCTTCAACCTCTATGTTATCCATCATATTTAGCAGTGTTTTATTTATTTATTTATTGAGACAGAGTCTCCAGCTGTCCCCCTGGATAGACTGCTGTGGCATCATAGCTCACAGCAACCTCCAGCTCGGGCTCAAGTGATCCTTTTGCCTCAGTTTTCTATTTTCAGTAGAGACAGGATCTTCTTTTGCTCAGGCTGGTCTTAAACTCGTGAGCTAAAGCAATCCACCTGCCTTGGCCTCCCAGAGTGCTTTTGTAGTGTTCTACTACTGCTATTATTATGGTCTATACTTATTACTTTTCCTTTTCACTGAACAGTATAAACATTTTCCTCTTACTATGTGGTTCTCAGATTTTTAACAATCAGTTTTATTTGGGCATAGTTTACGTTAAATTAAATGTACCCATTTAAAATTTTCAGCTCCTGAGGACTGACGAATATCTACATGTGTGTAACCACCACTGTAGTTTGGATATTGAACATTTCCATCACCCAAAAGAGTTTCCCTGTGTTTTTCTTCCAACTTACAGTATTTCCTCCCCAAACTTTTACCAGGTAACAAATGGGCTGCCTCTGTCACCATTCTAATTTTTTTTAACTTCCTCTTTGATCCATGAGTTATCATTTTTTTTAAGAGACAGAGTCTTACTCTGTCACCCTTGTTAGAGTACTGTGCTGTCACAGCTCACAGCAACCTCCAGCTCTTGGGCTTAGGTGATTCTCTTGCCTCAGCCTCCCGAGTAGCTGGGACTACAGGTGCCTGCCACAACGCCCAGCTATTTTTTTGTTGTTGTTGTTGCAGTTTAGCTGCGGCTGGGTTTGAACCCGCCACTCTCGGTACATGGGGCTGGTGCCCTACTCACTGTGCCACAGGCGCCGCCCTGAGTTATTGTTTTTATATGAGTTATCATTATGTAATGTCATTCTCTGTTCCTAGGAATATTCCCTGTTCTGAAGTCTGTTGTTTTCTGGATAATAACATAGCCTCTGTGGTTTACTTTTGAATAGTGCTTGCATGGTGTATCTCTTTCCAACCTTTTCTTTTGATCCCATCTATCTCTTTATATTGAGAGTGAATTTCTCCTAGACAGCATATAGTGGAGTCTTGCTTTTTTATCTTATCTGATAATCTCTCCCTTTAAGGTGTTTCACCTATTTTATATCTAATTTAACTGTTGATACTATTGGATTTAAATTAATTATTTTGAGTGATTACAGTTAATCTGTCCTATTGGCTCATTATTAATAGTTACATCTCTTAAAAATTTTATTAATCACCCTAGGATTTATAATTTCCATCTTTAACTTATCGCAGACCACCTTCAGATAGTATATCATTTCACAGGTGACGTGAGAACCTTTCGGAAGCATGCTTCCGACTCCTTCCTCCCATTTGTTGTTCTGCCGTGGTATGTTTGACTGTTATATGTGTTTTAGGCGCCAGAGCTGTATTGGACCTTGCCAGTTGTCAGTGTAGCATCTGAGCCCAAGCTGGTTTTCTGTTCTTCCCCAAAGGATTGCAGGTTTTCTTTTTCTCTCTTTCTCCAGCTATAATTGGCAATGTTTCTTTGTCTCTGACCTGAGCTGATGGAGGTTTACAGGTCTTCTCTCATTGGCTTAAGGCCTTTGCTTTGTATGAGAGAAGGATCTGGGGAAGTGAGCAAGACTTCACGCCCTTCCCCCAAGTCTCCCCCCTCCAGGCCTAAATAACCAAAGTGAGCCTCTGTGCTCTCCTGCCCTGTCCCTAATCTTTTCTCCTGAGCGTCTGGCAAAAGACCACAGAAAAGTGAGCGAGTGCAAACTCTTCCTTTTGTAGGGGCCCCTCACCTCTTTAAGACTCTTATAGTGGCCCACTCTTGGCCTTTAATAATTCATTACAATTTTAGTTGATGTCTTCTTACGTGATTTTATGGTAGCTGCTGTTTTCTTCCCATGCTCTGCCACAAGTGTGTCACTTTTGAATCCAGGTTGCTTTTTTGCCTTGGGACCTCAGCTCTCTGATCAGGTTAAGAAATTTTTAATTTTATATTTTTTCTCGATTTTTCTCATCGTCTGGGTGGTTGAGACACTTTTGTATTTCTGTATCCCAAGCAGGAAAGGAAATGGCCAGAGGGATTTTGATTTAAAAAAAAAAAATTCCAATTCACTATCCCCTTATGCTAGGGCACAGGCTGGGTGGGGTCCACAGGGAGGAAGCAGGGCAGAGAGTAGCAGGCTGTCCTGCTTTCCGCCGGGAACTCTATCTCAGGCCTTCTCAAAGGAAGTCCAGAGTTTTCAAACGAATACCCCAGAGTTTAGGACTTGAGCTAAACCATGGTCATGTATGGTGTTGATGGAAAAGAAGCTATAGTCTGTAAAATAATTTAGAGAGGTTTATTCTGAACCAAGATTTGAGGACCATGACCTGCCTGGAGTCAACCCGAGAAGCCCTGAGCTAGTGGACTCATGAGGTGGTGAGGTTATACTTTGTAGGGAGACAGAGATTACAGGTGAGGTCATACGTAATACGTGGAAAACATGTTGGTTTGGCCCCAAAGGGTGGGACATCTCGAAGTGGGGGAGGGGACTGACAGGTTATAGGTGGGTTTAAAGATTCTTTAGATGACAATCGGCTTAAAAAGTTAGGCTTTATCTGAAAGACCAGGAGTCAGTGAAAAGGAATGCTTAAATGAAGGGTCTGTTAATCAGAGACAAGCACTGGACAGACTCATGAGGTTTGCTGTGTGTAGTGAGGACCCACAGGTCCCCATAGCCTGATGCCTGTTAACGGGTCCCAAAGGACATCTCTACAAAGGGGAGGGGCGTGATGAGGCCTGTCTGATCTCCTTTCTCATGGCCAGCAACTCCATTTCAGGGATCCCCTTGGCCAAAGAAGGGCCCCAGTCTGTCAGCTGCCTGAGGGAAGATGGAAGATTTTAGTTTAAAATTCACAATATGAAACCTGACTCTTTCTTCACTCCTGAGGCCAAAGGCTTGTTACTATTCTGGGATATTGTTAAGAGCTTTTTATTGTCAGCCTAGATCCAGGAGGCCCCAGATAGCACAGCTCATCTTTGTAATGTGCCTTTTTTTCTCTCATTGCTTTTAAGATTTAAAAAAAATCACTGTTTTCCAGCCTTTGCGTAGCTTTCTTTGTGTTTATTCTGCTGAGTGTTGAGCTTCTTGAATCTGTGGGTGTATAATTTTCATCATATGTGGACGTTCTCCAGCAAGCATTTCTTCCTGTCTCCCTTTCTCCTCTTCTTCTGGGTCAGTTGAGAGCCCTTTGATATTATCCGATCGTTACCGAGGCTCTGCCTAGTTTCTTTTTCTCCTTTTTTTGCAAACTATACTTCAGTTTGTATAGTTTTCAATGCTGTATTTCCAAATCCACTACTGTTTTATAGTCTGATGTTTTATTTGCTTTCTGTGAGTCTAGGCAGTGAAATTTTCATTTTGATACTACATTTTTTTGGCTGTAGAGGTTCATTCTATTTTTAAAAAGTCTTCCTTTTTTTCTTACTAAATTCTTATTTGTCTTCAGACTTTTGGTATAAAGAGCACAATGTTGTTTTTGAAGTCTTTGATAATTTCATCTTCCCTACATTTCCAGGTGTGTTCATATTGATTGATTTTTCTCCTGACTGTGGATCATGGTTTTTGTTTTTTGTTATTTTTTTGCCTGAGACAGAACCTCAAGCCGTCGCCCTGGGTAGAGTGCTGTGGCATCATAGCTCACAGCAACCTCCAACTCCTGGGCTCAAGCGATGCTCCTGCCTCTGCCTCCCAGGTAGCTGGGACCACAGGTGCCCACCACAACGCCTGACTATTTTTGGTTGTAGTTGTCATTGCTGTTTGGCAGGCCCAGGCTGGATTTGAACAGCTCAGGTGTATATGGCTGGTGCCTTAGCCACTTGAGCCACAGGCAGCGAGTCGGATCATGTTTTTTTGTCTCTTCGCCTGTCTAACGAATTTCACATTGTTGATATTTGGATTTCATTGTCCTTGAAGAGTATTGAGTTTTGCTCTGATGGGTAGTTAAATTACTTAGAGATCAGCTTGATTCTCTCAAAGTTTGTGTTAGGGTAGAAATTTGTATGCAAGAGGAGAAAGAATTCTCAGCACAAAGATTAAGATATAAAGAAGTAAAAAGTTTATTTTACTTTCTCTGAAAGAGAGAAAGAGAGGGAGAGGTGTGGTACACAAAAGGAAGAAAGGGGGAATTTCTTAATGTCCACAGTTTTCTGCTATTTGGATTAATTCCGTGGGAGTGATTCCCAGAAAGTAGAATCATTGAGTCAAAGATTATATATGCTTTAATGTATTTTGAAATATATTGCCAAATAGCTTTCCAAGATTATCAATTTTCAATTCCATAGTTATTTATGAGACATAAATTTCATCAACATTCTGATAGGTATAATTTGTTTTTTAAAATCATTATTTTAAAATCTCTTTGAGGGTGGCACCTGTGGCTCACTGATTAGGGTGCCAGCCCCATATAGAGGGTGGTGGGTTCAAACCCAGCTCCAGCCAAACTGCAACAAAAAATAGCCAGGCGTTGTGGCTGGCACCTGTGGTCCCAGCTGCTTGGGAGGCTGAGGCAAGAGAATCGCGTAGGCCCAAGAGCTGGAGGTTGCTGTGAGCTGTGATGCCACAGCACTCTACCAAGGGCAACAATGTGAGACTGTCTCTAAAAAAAGTAAATTAATTAATTAAAATAAAATCTCTTTGAATTCTAGAAAAGTTAAATATTCTTTTACATGTATTTTTTAATTAAATCATAGCTGTGTACATTAATGCAATCATGGGGTAATATGTGCTGGTTTTATATCCCATTTTAAATATTTTCATCAAACTGGTTAACATAGCCTTCACTGCATTTTCTTAGTTATTGTGTTTGGACATTTATACTCTTCACTTAGTAAATTTAACATGTACCCTTGTAAAATGCACTGTAGGTGTGTTCCCACCAATTACCCTCCCTCCATCTATCCTCCCCCCATTATTTATTCTTTTTTTTTTTTTTTTTTTTGGTAGAGACAGAGTCTCTCTATGTTCCCCTTGGTAGAGTGCTGTGACATCACACAGCTCCCAGCAACTTCCAACTCCTGGGCTTAGGTGATTATCTTGCCTCAGCCCCCCAAGTAGCTGGGACTACAGGCACCCACCTCAACGCCCAGCCATTTTTCTGTTTTTGCAGTTCAGCTGAGGCCGGTTTGGACCCGCCACCTTCGGTATATGGGGCCGGCACTCTATTCGATGAGCCACAGTCGCCAGCCCCCCATTATGTATTCTTACATTGTTTTATTTTTTTGTCTGTTTGTATCTCTTGTTTGTATCTTTACTGGGGTGTTGGTGTCAGTGTTTTGCTTACAATAAAGATAACCTTATCTGTGGCATATATTATGAAGGTCCTTTGTTTTCCTTTTAAGTCTTCCTTAAAATGTAATTTCATCTGTCCATATTTTCTTTTGTAATTTCTTTTACAGGTTATAAGTTTCAGAAGTTGACTTCAGGTTTGATAAATATTTTTTTTTCATTTAAAAATTATATTAAATTGGCTCGGCGCCTGTGGCTCCATGGGCTAAGGCGCCAGCCACGTACACCTGAGCTGGTGGGTTCGAATCCAGCCCGGGCCTGCCAAACAACAATGACGGCTGCAACCAAAAAAAAGATTGCTGGGTGTTGTGGCAGGTGCCTGTAGTCCCAACTACTTGTGAGGCAGAGGCAGGAGACTCGCTTGAGCCCAGGAATTGGAAGTTGCTGTGAGCTGTGATGCCACAGCACTCTATCCAGGGTAACAGCTTGAGGCTCTGTCTCAAAAAAAAAAAAAAAATTATATTAGATTTAACAAGTACTGTATTTCTTTAGCACCTACTCTGAGCCTGTCAGCATCTGAGGTGTTGAGGACGTGGGAGTGAATTAAATAGGAATGACCTCTAAATACAAGGGAATAAGAGAAGGCAGATATTTTCAAGGGCTAGTAATCTATCTCAAGACTCCTTCCGACATGACTGGTGAGACATCTATTAATTCACACCCCACCCCTACTCTTGGTATCTGCCATGTTTTAGTTTTATTTTTTGTAAAATAGCGTGAGATTGTGGTTTAAATGACTTTCTTCCCAATTGCCACCTCTTTGTTACAGTACTGTTTATTGGATAGGTGTTTCCCATCCCGATTTACAGCTCAGGGTGTTATTTTTATAATATGGAGGCATTATAACATATTTGTTGTGGAGTCAGGCTGACCTGTGTTTAGATGCTGTCTCTACTTACTGGCTAAATAACTGGGCATGTTTCTTACCCTGTCTGTGAAGTAGGGTGATAATCTTATCTATCACAGAATTATTGGACAAATCAATGCAAAAGGTTTGGTTAATGCTCTTTTAAAAGGGACCGCATTATTGTTGTCAGGAGATCTTAATGAAAAATTGCTTTGGGCTTGATAACATGATATATTTTTTTCACAAGTGAAAGCGACAAAACCAAAAAAAAAGCAATCTTTGCTATGGAAATGAGTTATATTAAGAAAAAGCTCAGAAGGGCGGTGCCTGTGGCTCAAAGAGGGTGCCAGCCCCATATACAGGAGGTGGTGGGTTCAAACCCAGCCCCAGCCAAAAACTGCAAAAAAAAAAAAAAAAAAAAGAAAGAAAGAAAGAAAAAGAAAAAGCTCAGAAAACTAGGTTGTTTCCATAATTTTTTTTTTTTTAGCTTTTTGGCCAGGGTGGGTTTGAACCCCCCACCTCCAGTATTTGGGGCCGGTGCCCTACTCCTTGAGCCACAGGCACCACCCAATTTTTTTTTTTTTTTTGAGCTCTTGCAAGTTTACCTATGTCATTGGCAGAGGGTGTGTGTTTTTCCATTCGCTCAGTGGAATTTAGTTCCCAGCACAGAGAGATGAATGGAATGTTGTACGAGCCTGCATAATTTAAAACTAAAAAAAACAAATCACTGAACTCCATCAAATTCTTAGAGCTAGACTTCCCTGCCTTTCATCT
Source organism: Perodicticus potto (assembly GCA_963574655.1). Classification (NCBI taxonomy): domain Eukaryota; kingdom Metazoa; phylum Chordata; class Mammalia; order Primates; family Lorisidae; genus Perodicticus; species Perodicticus potto. The sequence continues at coordinate 21,896 of CAUYRH010052181.1, read as the reverse complement.
GTCAGTTCCATTCCTGGTCTTGTGATACTTTGATGTGTTCATCCTGTCCTGACCTCAACTTCATACCTGTTTCATTCTTGTTTCTGGTCAAAGTCACGGTATTCCTTGGCTTGTTCAGCTCCTAAAGACACTGGGCTCCTTTTCTGGACGTGTTTTCTTTTTCCGCACAAGCGCTCTTGTATGATTTCCAAGTTCACAGGGGAGAAGTAGCAATGCTGGGTAGACGAAGCAGCAGGTGGGGAGAAGAGGGAAGGCCTGACACCCAGTGGGCACTCCCCTCGCGGTTCTCAGTTCTAAAGCAAAAGTTTTGGGGGGACAGGGGAGACATGAACTGCCTGGAATCCTAAAAGGAATGTGTATTTTCTTTTTCAGTCCAGACTTAATCTAGATTGTTTTTCAACTCTGATCCATCCGTTGGCTGGCATTTTTCACCTTCCAATTTTGATAAGAAAAAAACCATTGGGGGGAACGATTCCCAGGTGTTTATGGCACACATCATCAGGAGGAAGACTTAAAAGCAGTGGGATCAGTGGATGAAAATTGTTGTATTTTAAGGGTGATGTTGTCCCTGAGCAAGGAGACATGAGCCAGAAGACAGAGGAAAGTGTAGAAAGATATGCCCAGTTCCTTTCACAGCCCCACAAACCCATTCGGCCTTACATCTGCTCAACTTGGAATGATTTTCAAGAAGAGAGAGACTTTTTGGCAAATAACATCTTCCCTCAGCTTAATACACTCTGCAGTTCCCGAGGCACCTATTTCAAAGCTGTGGACCTGAGTTGGTCAGCAGCGGAGATCCCCGAACCCTTCCCAGCCAACCTCTCTCGACAGCATTCTTGTCTCCAGTCTCAGCATCTGAAACTCTGTCTGGACTATGTGAATAGCTGCTTTCCCTTTTTCATCTGCATGCTGGGTCAGACATATGGAGACTTTCTCCCTGACTACTCACCTTTCACATTCTTCAACGCAACTGACTTGTCAAGTTTATCCAAACTAGAACAGAATCTCTATGTAGCTGCAAAAAATGGTTATCCTTGGGTCCTGGAGAATCCCAACTGCAGTCTGATGGAGTTTGAGATCATTCAAGCAGCATTTCGGAACAAGTCGGAATTTCAGTATTTTTACTTTCGGAAGGGAGCCACGCTGAAGACATCAGACGAGGAAAAGGAAGAGAAGCTGCCTTCAGATTCTAGGGCAAATGAAGAAGGAAAATTGAGGGTTGGAAAGCTTAAGGCCAAGATTATTAGTAAAGGGCTCCCAGTCCGATTTTATACAGATCTCCGTGAGTTGGGTAAGCTGCTTTTCAAGGACTGGTCAGTTGTGATAGAAAAGCTTTACCCAGCCACTCCAAGGATTGAAAATATAGGTTAGTAAATATAGAGATAGCTGAGTCTGTCCTCGGTATAAGGCTAATGTTTTGCAGGTCTTTCTTATAAAAGGAATTTTTTAAGTAACTGGAAATATTCCTTAAGCAGTTAAAATTATTACTGTATACTTGTAACATGTATTTCTTCATTTTGAAGATTTTATAACAAAGTAGAAGTAAATAATGGGGTCATAGAAGATTATTAAGGAAGTTAAGGAGCTCAGGGAAGATCTAAATATCTAGCAGTTAACATGTGGATCTAGGGCAGTGGTCCTTAAGCAGTTTTGCCCCCTTGAGTGACATTTGGCCATGTCTACAGGTATTTTTGGTTGTCACAATTGGGGGAGAGCCACTGGCACCTAGTGGGAAGAGGTCAGTGATACTGTTGACCACCCTACAGTCCCCAAGACAGCCCTTTGATAAAGAATTGTCCAACCCAAAATGTGAATAGTGCTGAGGTTGAGAAATCCTGAGCTAAAGGGAAAAGAACACACTTTTATTGTTATAATAATTGTCTGGTGCTTGGTGTGTGTATCACATTTAATCTTCAAGGTTTAGCCTTCCAAAGTAGCTGCTGGTTTTGCACACGAGCAAATGAAAGCTATTGTATAATAATTAATTGTGTTACCAGTGTTGCATACTTAGTGAGGGGCCAACAACCCAGGATTTGGACCTGGGGCCCTCAGACTCTAAAACCCATGTCTGTTCTCCTTTCCCTTCACTGTGGGAGCATAATCCACTGCCTGGTGGCCTGGGCAGCACCTGGGAGCTTGTTGACAATGCAGAATATTGGTCTCCATTCTAGGTCAAATGAATTAAAATATGTGGTTTTACAAGGTGATCAGGAGATTTGCATGCACATTGAAGTTTGAGAAACACTGCCTGTAAATGAAATGAGTACCTTGAGAAAGAGTGTCTTGTGGACAAGTACCAGATTAAAAAGGCAAGAGTATGGATGTCAGGAAGGCTCTGTGCTGATTATAGGAAAACTTGATGATATGAAAATTATAAGAAAAATAGAATGTTTATATGCGTATGTGTGTTTGGGGGCTAGAAAGAGGGTTAGTGTCTTTGGTTAGATTCTTAAAAGGCTTAATGACCTAAAAAGGTTATGAATTACGGATGAAAGGGCCCAATTCATATGGGGATGCAAAATGGTGGTAGGTAGTATGTGTGAATGTTTTCAGGGACCAGGTAGACAGTTGTTCTTTTTTTTTTTTTTTTTTTTGAGACAGAGCCTCAAGCTGTCATCCTGGGTAGAGTGCTGTGGCATCACAGTTCACAGCAACCTCCAAACTCCTGGGCTCAAGTGATTCTCCTGCCTCCACCTCCCAGGTTGCTGGGACTACAGGCACCTGCCACAATGCCCAGCTATTTTTTGATTGCAGCCATCATTGTCATTTGGCAGGCCCAGGCTGGATTCGAACCCGCCTGCTCAGTTGTATGTGGCTGGCTCCTTAGCCGCTTGAGCCACAGGCGCCCAGCCAACAGTTGTTCTTGTAGCATGAGGGTGAGCAGGTGGATCTGCAGTGATCAGAAGAGTGTTGACTCACCTAAAGTCATCTGAATGCAGTGTGGGGAGTGGGTAGCAAAGACCAACCTGTGCTGGCTAAACAAAACTCTGCCTACAAGGCAAATCATTTTGGCCTTTGGAAAAGAACATTTATGAATCACAACTCTTTTGGTTGCAAATAACTCAAACCAAGGAAAAGGGAATTTATTAGCATTTATAACTGCAAAGCCCAGGATTAGGTGTGGTTCAGCTCAGCCTTCATCCAGTGGCTCAAATGATGAAACGACGTTACCAGACCCTCATCTCTCACTGTTTCACAGCTTGGCTCTGCGTCCTGATGGCTCCTCTGGATGTCATGGAGGAAAATGCTATAATAGCTCCAGGTCCAAGTCCACCAGAAGTAAACTGCTCCCAGTCCTAGTATAGACTAGGACTCAGGTTAGCCTGACCTAGGCCATGTGCCTGCGTCTGACTCAGTCACTGGTACCAAGAGAATGTGATGCTCTGGTGGCTTAATCCTGGGTCATAGTTCGCCTCTGGAGCTAGAAGTGGAGTTAGACTCACTGGAATAATATGAACTGTCAGTTGGGATGGGTGGATCCCAAATGAAAATCTAGGGCTGTTACTGAAAAATAGAACGGAGTAAATTGGGTGGAGTAAAGTGATGTTAGGCAGCCAAAAAGTATCCCAAATATTTACTACTGGCTTAGGGTGTTAGCATTTGACATATATGTCATCAGATTCTATATTTTTCAGTTCCTAGTTGTGTGACCTTAATACTTACTTAATATTGATAAGCTAATTACTTAATATTGGTAAAACTTAATTTTTTCTTCTGTAAGATGGGCTAACATTGGGCAGCACCTGTGGCTCAGTGAGTAGGGTGCTGGGCCCATATACCAAGGGTAGTGGGTTCGAACCCGGCCCTGACCAAACTGCAACAAATAAATAGCCAGGCATTGTGGCAGGCACCTGTAGTCCCAGCTACAGGGGAGGCTGAGGCAAGAGAATCGCCTAAGCCCAAGAGGTGGAGGTTGTTGTGAGCTATGCTGCCAAGGCACTCTACTGAGGGTGATAAGTGGGCTAACATTAACTACTTTGAGAATAGTAATGTTTACAAAACACCTAAAAACAGCACCTAGCACAAATTAGGCACAGGGTAAATAACTAAAGAGAATGAATAATGCTGAATGGGTCCCGGAAGAATATGTGCATTTGTCTAAAGTCAGAAATATGGTTAATACTAATATTCTTTTACTGATCTCAGTCTGAATTGAATCCATTGAGTAATATTCACTAATGTGTTAAAAAATCAAGGCTTTCCGCGTATTTAGGTTAGGGTCAGATTATTTCTCCATAGTATTCTCCTTAGTTTTCGGTTTTGGATACTGTTGAAAGGTTAGCTTGTTTTAGACTTTTTTTTGAGACAGAGTCTCACTATGTCACCCTCAGTACAGTGCTGTGGCATCACAGCTCACAGCAACCTCAAACTCCTGGGCTTAAGCAATTCTCTTGCCTCAGCCTCCCAAGTAGCTGGGACTACAGACGCCTGCTACAATGCCCAGCTATTTTATTTTGTTGTTGTCATCATTGTTGTTGTTATTGTTGTTTAGCAGACCTGGGCTGGGTTCGGACCCACCAGCCTCGGTGTATGTGGCTGGCGCCCTAACCACAGAGCTGTGAGTGCCAAGCCTAGGCTTTTTTCTTGAATGTATATATGTGGTTTGAATTAGAAGATATAGAATGGATGCATTATAAAAAATGTTTTAGAAAGAAGTGCTAGATTCTTTTTCCTTTGGGTCTTCAGTAGTTCTTAATCACTCAGTTAGCTCCAAAATTTCACAGTCCACAGCTAGGGGAGCAATAGGTCATTTGGCCAGCTGGTAGTTCATATAAGACAATTCAGAACTATCACTTTATACTCTTGAGCTTTATATGTGCTTTTGAGGTCCTTGAAGGTACCGAGAATAATGGGTGAGGCTCAGGATTAGCACAGGAGGCCTGTTGAATGTAAGGTCATCCCAAATTCTAAGATCTTGACACTTGAAGCTGACCCTGCCCTGACTATAAGTCCTCCAGGTCTGTTTTGGTTCTAATAACCATGAGGCAGCCCAAACTAAGAACATAGAAGGTGAGTATCTTGGGAACCCACCAGGCTAACCTGCCTGCTGTTTCATTTCCTGAATATGTTGACAATAGCCTGTACCCTTAAAAAATACAAGCTTGGGCAATGTGGATATCACCAGAGATAAGAGAGCATTTTGACATACTAGGACACCCTGACTTTAATTAGGTAATGAGTATAGAATTGCAGTAAATTGAAACTGGAAGAAACGCCAGAGATCATTCTATTGTCTGGCCCATCCCCTTATTTTACTAGACAGTTTAAGCTACTCACCCAGTCTCAGGGCTGCAACTGTACCTATGGTTGTCATCCTTCTTAGGGTATCATTTTCTGTTTGTTTGTTTGTTTGGAGATGAGTCCTTGCTCTGTCACCCACACTGGAGTGCAGTGGCCCAATCATAGTTCAGTTCAGCCTCCAACTCCTGGCCTCAAGCAGTCCTCCTGCCTCAGCCTTCCAAGTTGCTGGGACTACAGACACGAGCCACTATGGCTTAGCTAATTTAAAAAGAATTTTGTTTTTCTTTGTGTGAATGCAGGTCTTGCTATATTATCTAGGCTGGTCTCAAACTCCTGGCCTCAAGTGATTTTCCCCCAACTTAGTCTCCCAAAGTGCTGGGATGACAGATGTGAACCACTATATCCAGCCCCTGGCATCTTATCCTAGATGTATACTCCACGACCCCAATCTCCGCCATGGACAGATCTATACATATCCACTGTGTGATTGAGTTAGGTAACTTCATACTTAGCTACCAATTTGAAAAAAATGACAGAATATATATAGCAAGTCTAATGTTTTGCTCTTTTCATTCTGACTGAGGTCATGAGATGACTTGGAATTGTAATAGTATACCATGTGTAAATAGCATGAGGATGGTTATAGTTTTCTTTCCCTGGCACATGGAATGAACTATGAAATACGGAGCCCAAATAGAAAGAAGGTGATATCGATATAAGAGACAGAAACTGTCTGGGGCATTTATAATAAATAACCACGTACACTTGAAAATGTGAAACTACAAATCTAAAATATTAAAACTTATCTTTTTGACTACGAAGACTACAAGCACAGGTTTGAACATTCCTATCATGAAGAATTTACTGAGAAGTGTAAGCAAGTGTTTGCTATTTCCAAGGAGTCGAAAAGGACCTTTGAAATCTTAGAAAAATTTGCTTTAAAGGACGTGGAACTGGATTTTAACAATGCAGCAGCAAATTCCAGTTTAGATTCTGTTCTCAGGTAAGACATCCAGAAGTTCTAAGCCTTTCCATGGGGCCCAAGCAAAACAGCCTGACTAAATGTGATCCCCTAAATTTGGGATGTCTTTCCTCACTTCTCCCACTCTCTGCCCATCCTTTCCTGTAAGAGAGACCCCTCAAAAGCCACCCCTGATTTAGAATGTCCTCATCAGATATCACTGTACATTTGCAAAGCTTCTCTGGTATTTCATACACTTTCTCCCAGTGTTCTCAAGAAGATTATAAACTCCCAGAGGGCAGGGAATCAGCCTTCTTTTTTCTCCCACTCTGTCAAAATTGGTCTAAGGCATTCCCAAGAATGACAGAATAACTTTAAAGAGACAAAACTAGGTAGGAAATGCAAATAACAAATCTGCATAGTGTTGTATATGTACACATATCGTCAGCTCTATTAATTACATTCAGATATTAAGCCAACACTTACTAAAATGATACAGGCCACATCATTCTTTGTGTTTACATGTAAGGAGTTGAATCATCTTATCCAATGTGTGCACTCCTTCCCTGTTTTATTAGCATCCCCTGCAATATAACTTCTGTATCTTTCCCACCTTGGGGAGTGACATAGCCTGTGGGCCACAAGCTGAGACCAGCTAAGAAAGCTCAGATTGCCTAAGGTGCCCTTCCCATTCTCATCCCTAGAAATGAGGTAGGGTCTGAGGGTACTTTTATTTCTTTTCTTTTTTTCTTTGAGACAGAGTCTCACTTTGTCGCCCTCAGTAAAGTGCAGTGGCCTCACAGCTCACAGCAACCTCAAGCTCTTGGGCTTAAGTGATTCTCTTGCCTCAGCCTCTCTAGTAGCTGGGACTACAAGCCCCTGCCACAACCCCCAGCTATTTTTTTGAGACAGGGTCTTGCTCTTGCTCAGGCTGGCCTCCAACCTCTGAACTCAGGCAATCCACCTGCCTCTGCTTCCCAACTGCTGAGATTACAGGCATGAGCCACGGTGCCTGGCGGTACTTTTGTTTCTTAGTCAATTTTTCTTCCGTTCTCATCCTCCAGCTTTTACCATAGATCTCATTTATCCTGGAATAAGCCATCAGTGGCTGTGGTGGCTCAGGGCTGTCTTCCGCCATTATTACCCTGAGCTCAGCACCCACCAGTTGAGTCCACTCAGGCGCAGAACTACTAACATTCTTGTGGTTCTGAGAGCACGTGCCAAGAGGAAAACAATTATTTGGTTACTGAAATATGGCGCTTAGTCAATATTTTTATGACTACAGGAGAAACAAATAGGTCATAGATTAATAATGTCAGGATTGAGAAGGCAAATCTGTAGAGACAGGAGGTTGGTTAGTAACTCCTGGGGGATGAAGTTAGGGAGGAAATGGAGAATGACTCTTACTGGGTACAAAGTTTCTTATTTGGGGTGCTGAACATATTCTAGAACTAAACAGGGATGATGTTTGTACAACCTTGTGAACATAATGAAAACCATTGAATTATATGCTTTTTTTTTTGGTGGCTCAGTGAGTAGGGCGCCGGCTCCATATACCAAGCGAGGGTGGTGGGTTCAAACCCGGCCCCGGCCAAACTGCAACAAAAAAATAGCCAGGCATTGTGGCCAGTGCCTGTAGTCCCAGCTACTCGGGAGGCTGAGGCAGGAGAATCACCTAAGCCCGAGAGCTGGAAATTGCTGTAAGCTGTGACGCCACGGCACTCTACCAAGGGTGATAAAGTGAGACTCTGTCTCTTAAAAAAAAAAAGCAAAAAAGTGCAAGTTTTTGGTATGTGAATTATTTCTCATTTAAGTTATAATTTTGAATGTTTCAGAGTAGATGAGAAGTTCCATAAACTTTACTGCAATTGAACAACTCAAATTATTGTGCTCAATAAAAATACAACAATGTAATAAGTCCTTTCAGATTAGCTGTGTGAAAACATTCAGGGCTTTGTTTGTTTCGCCATTTGGAAACAATGCTGTGTACTGTAAGTTCCCGAATACAGTGTGGAGGTCAACAGAAAAGGAGTGTCCTTTTCAAGTTGCAAAGCATTGTTTTACTAATCAACCACATGCATCAAGAGCATTTTTTTTTCTTCTCACTTTGAAAGGAGCCACAGATTGCTTTGCAATGTTTTTATCTATTTGTTCTTGAGAAGAAATCTGTAAGATTCTAGCCCTAACCATGACGATGCATATTTGCGTTTTTCCTTCCTTGGTTTTTTTTTTTTTTTTTTGGTGTTTTTGGCCGGGGCCAGGTTTGAACCTGCCACCTTCAGTATATAGGGCCAGCGCCCTACTCCTTTGAGCCACAGGTGCTGCCCTCCTTCCTTGGTTTTATCTGTTAGGTGCCAAGAACTATTTTAGACACAGGATATACAGTAGTGAATAAAGAGACAAGAATCCCAGCTTCCTTGGAGCTTGCACGGTGAAGCAGGTGATAACCCTAATAAACATGTAACATATGTAGTATGCTACGTGCGATCAAGCGCTAGGGAGCAAATGAAACTTAGAAGGGGAATAGGGTGAGGGAAGTCCCACTGAGAAGGTGGTATTTGGGTAACTACTGGAAATGGTTGTGAGAGCAGGCTATGCAAATATGCATGGCAAGAGCCTTCCAGACAGGTCATGGCCAACACAGAAGCTCTGAGGCTAGAGGACTAGCAGGGACACCAGGCAGAAGGAAGTCAGAGCTGCAGGGAGAGGGAATGGGGCACAGGTCAGAGAGGTACTGGGTGACAGGAGTGTGAGTCTCGTCTCACAGGTCGCAGTAGGGACTTGGGCTTTCGCTGCATTTGAGCAGAGCGATGACCTACGCATATGATGCATCTTGAAGGATTCACTCTCACTGCTTGGTTGAGGATAGAGGGTATGAGGGCAAGGTGGAAGCAGGGCATGTAATCTCATCTGACCACTCGAATCTGCTGGTGAAAGAATTTCCACAGTAGAGCACTGATTCTTAAGTCATGTGAAGGCGATGGAATTCTTATCAAGTATCTTCTAAGGACACTGCTTTAGTCTTCCATTTTAATCAGCTTTCAGACTGGTCCTCTTTCTTTGCTGAATCTCAGTTTATTATATTTCATTGACTCATGTAACAGTTTATAATCAGGCACTGTGCTAGTCAGTAAATACCCAGCAGTGAATAAGGTAAGCCTGGTAACTGCCATCTTATGTAATTGACACCCATGAAAACTCACTAGACACGTATTTTTTGAGCCCTAAGTGTGTGAGGCACAAGGCTAGAGGCTCTCTGTGGTGATAGTCATGAACCGGAGAAGACTCTGACGATCTATCTACAAGCTTTTTGCTAAAAACTAAAGCAACAAGACAAGTTATATTGTTGTCCTGTTGGTTCGAAGAGACCATATTTATGGAATATTACCAACTGACACACCCTGGTGGGGGAGAGGCTTTTAGGTGAGTCATTAACGAATGACTTTTTAAAAAAAATTAGTCTTATTTTATTTTGTACTTATTTATTTTTGTGAGACAGAGCCTCACTTTGTTGCCCTGGGTAGAATGCTATGGCGTCACAGCTCACAGCAACCTCCAACTCCTGGGCTTAGGTGATTCTATTGCCTCAGCTTCCCAAGTAGTTGGGACTACAGGCACCCACTACAATACCAAGCTATTTTGTTGTTGTTGTTGCAGTTTGGCCAGGGCTGGGCTTGAACCCGCCATCCTTGGTATATGTGGCCAGCGCCCTACCCAATGAGCCACAGACGCCTCCTGTAACTTTAGGTTTTTATGGGACAACTCTAGGATGTGTGTAGCTGGAAGGGCTTCTAAGGTTACTGTCTACTCTCCTAATTTTTTTTTTTTTGAGACAGAATCTCATTTTTCACCATCCATAGAGTGCAATGGCATCATAGCTCACAGCAACCTCAAACTCTTGGACTCAAAGCAATTCTCTTGCCTCAGCCTCCCTGGAGGCTGGGACTACAGGTGCCTGCCACAACGCCTGGCTATCTTTTAGAGACAGGTGTTGCACTTGCTCAGAGTGGTTGGTCTTGAACTCCTGAGCTCAGGCAGTCTCCCCACCTCAGCCTCCCAGAGTGCTAGGATTACAACCGTGAGCCACTGCACCCACCCTACTCTCCTAATTTTATATCAGACCACGCTCAAGCCAGAGGGTGAATGACTTATTTGAACCCAACCGAGGCCCAAATTGAGAGAAGAGCTAGAGGCAAAATGTATGCAGGGCAATTTTCTCCTCCTTCTTCCTTCTCTCCCACTCTGTTCTCTTTCCCCACCTGCCTACCTTCCTTCGCAAATAGACTTGATTGTGTTTCACCCCTTTATTTTTCAGAGTAAATTCTTTTCCAGCTTACAAGTCTATTTTGCTCTTGTCTGGAGAACGTGGCTGTGGGAAGTCCACTCTGATTGCCAACTGGGTGAATTACTTCAAAAAGAAATATCCAAGCGTGTTGATGATATCTCAGTTTTTGGGGAGCACCTGTGAAAGCAGTGACATCACGTCTGTGATCCATTACTTCATCACAGAATTACAACATGAAAACTATGGTAACTAACGGAATGAAACTTGCCCACTCATTCAGAAAATGTCTGGTGGGTTTCTTTCCCTTCTTCCTTCTCTTTGCTTCCCTTCCCTTTTCCTTTTCTTCTTTCTTGCCTTTTTTCTTTCTTTTCTTCCTTACTTCCTTCCCCCCTCCCCTCCATCCTTTCTCCTTTCCTTCCTCTCTCTTTTTCTTCTTTCACCACATATTAATTGAGTACCTTTATGTGTCATGGCATTATTCCAGGCAGTGAGGATATAGCTGTGAACAAAACGGGCAAAAGTCCCGACCTCATGCAGTTTTCACATTATTGGGGAAGGGGAGGAGGAAGAGTTAACTGAGTAACTAAAGAAAAGCCTGTTAGATGCTGGGAAGTTCTATGAAGAACCAGCAGGGCGAGAAGGTAGGCAGTGTGCACACAGGAACTGTTAGGATTTTAAATAGGGTCTGGGGAGGTCTCGCTGCAGAAAAGACTTTAAAATAAATACCTACAGGAGAGGAGGGAAGGAGCCAGCAGGATATTTCGGGAATAGCTTTGTTCAAGGAAACAAGCACAAGGGCCTTGGAGGGACAGGTCTCCCGACCATTGCCCCCCCCCCTGCAGTATTCCCTGAGCCTGTTCGTTTCCTCGCTTGCTCATTCATTGTAAAATAGTTACTGGTTACCTGTTCTATGCTGGACACTCTTCCCAGTCTAGGACTACAGAAGTCAGGCAAATAGGTCATGGCCCCACCCATATCATGTTCTAGTTGAGAAAGGCAGATAACAAATAAATAAGAGACATCAAATAATGATCATTGCCACGCAGAGTGATGTGATACGGTGACAGGGCGGCTGTTTGAGTAGTCAGGGGCTATGTTGGTATTGGTTAGGCTAACTAGCTGCTGTATCAACTAAATCCCATGTCAGTGGCTTCTTAAATGGAAGCTTATTTCTGTTTTATTTTATTTTTATTTCAGATTAATATGAGGGTGCAAACAATTAGGTTACAATGTCGTGTTTGTTAAGTAAGGTCTCTGTTGTAGTTGTACCCCTAACCCAGGAGACATGCCATATACCCTTACTTTTTTTTTGGAGACAGAGTCTCACTATGTTGCCCTCGCTGGAGTGCTGTGGTGTTATAGCTCACAGCACACAGCAACCTCAAACTCTTGGGCTTAAACGATTTTCTTAAGAACAGCTCGCCACAGCACCCGGCTATTTTTTGTTGCAGTTGTCATTGTTGTTTTAGCTGGCCTGGGGTCAGATTCGAACCTGCCAGCCTTAGTGTATGTGGCTGGTGCCATAACCACTGTGCTACGACACTGAGCCAATATACTCTTACATTTTGCCCGCGGAGTGAGAGCACACCAATCCCCTTCTCTCCGCCTCCTTCCCCCAACTTGGATTGCCTTGAGTTTTTCTTTTGTGTGGATGTGTATTAGTTCATCTATTGGGAAATCTTATTTCTCACTCATGTAAAAGTCTGACGTGGGGTCCCTCCCATGGAAGCAAGTTGCTTCCTCCATGTGGTGATATAGGGACACAGGTTCTTTCCATCTTGAGGCTATGTCATCCCCTACAGCTTCAGGTCCCTCTGTTTTTGGCTAGAGTGGGAAAGGCACGCCTGCTCCTTAAAAGTCTTGGCCTGGAAGTGATGCATAGCACTTCCCTTTCTTTTGGCTAGCAGTTGGCCACACTGGGCGCACGTGGCCGTGCTGGGAATTGAGCAGGGCAGAAAGCTAACCCCGCCCTATGGAAGGGGGAGCAGTAAACGGGGGATGCAGCCATCCTTTCTGCTACACTCTCTGGGGAGATCTCATTGATAAGGAGGAGCCTGCTATGTGGAGACCAGGGGAAAGAGCCTTTTCAGGCAAAGACCACAGGAAAGGCAGACACAGCTCTGAAGCTGGGAACAGTTGAATGAGTTAGAGAGGGAAGAGGAGCAATGAGGCTGAGCAGCGGTGGACTGCAGGAGAGTCCCACTAGGTGAAGCAGAAAGGCCGGGCCGCTTTATATTGGGGTTCATAGACCAGAATTGGATTTGGGTTCTATTAAATGCAGCGAGAGGCCAGTGGAGGTTTTATTTTTTGAGACCCTGGTTGGAGCGCTGTGGCGTCATAGCTCACAGCAACCTCAAACTCCTGGGCTCGAGTGATCTTCTTGCCTCAGTTTTTTTCTATTTTTGGTAGAGATGGGTCTCACTCTTGCTCAGGCTGGTCTCAGACATCTGAGCTCAGGTGATCCACCCTCCTTGGCCTCCTAGAGTGCAAGGATTACAGGGGTGAACCACCACACCTGGCCCTGGCGGCGGGTTTTAAGCAGGGGAGTGACACTTGGATTTGATTATTTTTAAAAAGATCAAAGTCAGTCTGATGTGGGAAATGGATGTAGAGACACAAGGACGAGGCAGAGACACTTAGAGGCTACTGCAGTGGTCCCTGTAAGAGATGACAGTGGCTTGGAGAGGACAATAGCAGTGGAAGCTCTGGGAGGGGGTTGAGGATTTGCTGAGGAATTGAAGGTGCAGGGTGAAGAAAAGGGAGGAATTGAGGAAAAGTCCTAGCTTCGGGCTTTAGGAAACTAGGCAGACAGGGAGGGCGGTTGACTGAGACGGGCCAACATTGGTAGGCTGGGGGACGGGAAGCAGGTTTTGAGAGAAGTCAAGCGGTCTGATGCAAGGTGCAAGGCGTGTGCCAGTGCGTGATGACAGGTGTGTGCGATCAGCACTGTGCCTAACTGTGCCAGGAGTGATTAGCTGTGGGACCTTAGGTGACTTATTCTAAACCTCTGTGACTCCAATTTCCTCTTTGTAAGGTGTAGATAATAGTTTTTTAAAGAGGACCTACATACATGTAGTTGACAGGATTGACTCACAGAACGTGGGAAAGACAAAGGCACTTGGCTCAGTGCATGGCGCCTAGGGAGCACTGATGAATATTGGCTGTTATCAGTGATAAATACACCGGTGTGTGTTTGCACGTCTGTGTCTGATTGTGCCTGTTCTGGGAGATTCATCTCTTCTCGTGCAGGGCAGTACCCGTGTGTGCCTCTGGGCCTTGAGTTGGGTATGTGGGTGCTCCAGTGTGAGTTTTATTATTATTATTATTGTTTTTTGAGACAGAGTTTCAAGCTGTCGTCCCTGTGGCATCACAGCTCACAGCAACCTCAAACTCTTGGGTTTAAGCGATTCTCTTGCCTCAGCCTCCCGAGTAGCTGGAACTACAGGTCCCTGCCACAATGTCCGGCTGTTTTTGTTGTTGTTGCAGTTGTCATTGTTGTTCAGCTGGGTTCCAACCTACTAGCCTCCGTGTATGTGGCCGGCGCCCTACCCACTGAGGTACAGGTGCCACCCTCCAGGGTGAGTTGTGATGTATAAATCTTATTCCCATATGAGGAGACAGGTATATGAGTCTCTGTTCTGTACAAGTGGTGGGTGTCTGAGTTCACAGGGGTGAACCTGTGGGTCAGGCCTCTGCGGTTGCTGTTCTCAGGGCATACAAAGCGGGTAAAATAAAAATGAGTAGAGGCAGGTGTGACCGTGTCTATCCAGTGACTAATCCTATTCTGGCGCATCCCAAAGGTGTGCAGTCTGGCCAGGTTGATGATGTAAACTCAGCTGTACATGCCCAATTATGATTTTATTCCCAAAGTGAATCATTATTTTAATGAATGTGGTTTTGGGTGCAGAAAGTTCCTAATAAAAACAGCTGCTATTTTCCAAGCAAACAGATCTTTAGGCTGACAATTCAGGAACAGTTTAGGAATACGTGGCACCTCCAATCTTGAATGAACACCCTTTTTCATTAATGGCGGGAGGCTGAAGGGAAGGGCTGTGCTTATGGACCTAGCCTGCAAAATTGGTTCCACCATCTGCTAGCTGCATGACCTTGGGGACTTAAGCTCTCTGTCCCCCAATTTCTCCTCTGTAAACTGATGAGGTTTACAGTATCTGCCTCCTAAAGCTACATGAGGATTATAGGTAATACATGGAAAGTGTATAAAATGGTGCCTGGAACACAGCTGCCATTATTATGATTGTTATTTATTATTTTTTAATTTCTCACTGGGCTAGAGAAAGAAGCAGGGAGTAGGGGCTGCTAAGGGAAATAGTTCACTTCCATTCATTAGCTGGATTAAGGAGAGGAAGCCCAGCTCTACAGCAGTTTGCAGGGTGGGTGTAGAAGGCTAACCCAGGATCATTGAGCAAACCAGCCTTTGCCACAATGAGTTTCACCTGGTGAGGTGGGTGTACGTAGAGGCGGAGAAGCTACTGCTGCCTCGGAGGCCAAGTCTGCACGGAGCAGGCTTGGCTTCCTTGCAGAGAGCTGTCTGCAGCTGCTGCTCCTGTGTGGGCTGTGAACCAGGGGCCTGTCCTGTTGGGGATCCCAAAACACCTTCCTGTGATGCTGACTTTTCTGCTCCTCTGTTCTCAAGCCCTGCTTGCCAGAATAAAGGGGTCTTGTGTACGAGGGCTGCCTGCAGCCAGCTCTCTGACCCCCATGCCCTTTGCTTGCCTTGCAGGCAGCTGGTGTCACTGAAAATATCCTTTGTAGATCAGAAGAGCATCACTGACTTTCTTATTTGCATGTTTTCGCCATGTTACCCCATGGGACCTGGTGGCAGCCCTGAATAACAACAAGTTCCATTTGTTGACGACTTTCTGAGTACCAGGCACTGTGCTAAGGATTTTATCAGAATCTCATTTAATGCTCTCTGTACCATTATCGTCCTGGATAGGGAAACTGGGCAGAGCAGGCTGTGCAAACTCCGGTGTCTATGGAGTTCCAGGCATTTCTGCATGGTCTTGCCGCCTGGAGCCAACAGAGGACAATTTCACTCTTTTGGATGAGTTCCATCTCTCCGTGTCTTTGTTCAGTTCCATTCTCCTGAAATGCCCTCCCTCTTCTCAGGGCAGTGAAGTTCTTCTCTCTCTGTCTTTCTTTTGAGACAGAGTCTCACTCTGTCATCCCAGCTACAGTGCTGTGCAGTGGCTCATAGCTCACTGCAGCCTCAAGCTCCTGAGTTCAAGCCATCCACCGAGAAGCAGGGACTACAGGTGTGTGCCCCCACGACCTGCTATTTTTTTTCTGTTTTTAGTAGAGATGGGATCTTGCTCTTGTTCGGGTTGGTCTCGAACTGCTAAGCTCAAGTGACTCTCCCGTCTGGGCCTCCCAAAGTGCTGGGATTACAAGTGTGAGGATTACAGGTGTGAGCCACTGCGCCTACTTCCTTCTCCTCCTTTAAGGCCCATTCAAAGGCTGCCCTTCCATAAGAGGGGCTGATGGGTCCCTCTCTCCTTCACCCCTAACTTTGACCAGGCAGCAGCTGTAGCCCTAGTGCAATTGCATTTTAGCTTTCCTTGGTGTCTCCCTCCAAATACGGTACGATGTCACCTTCCTTGGTCCCTCAGGTCACTTACAAACAGTCCAGTCGGTACGTGTTTGATTTTTTGTCTTCCTGTATGTGTTCTGTGAGTGCAGGGATCATGTCTATTTTATCGGCTAATTGACATACACAGTGCCTGGCACAGACAGAGAAGCTTCTCAATAAATCCGTGTTGACAACACGGATGAAAAGTGCATGAGTTTGTCAATTCCTAAGTCACTGAGTGGTTTTTAAACATATCTCAGGTGTGTAACCATTTAAATTAGTCAACGGGCCACTGTCATTTAGTAGACACAGATTGGTCCTGCTAGAATAAAGAGAAATGTTTAGGATCTTTTTTTCATACTTACTAATGCTGACTTTACCTGCAGCATCATTTTGAGGAAAAATGATTATAATTTTAAAAACATCACACATCGTGTTTTTCTTCATATGCCAGGACACGCGTCTATGAGAATCTTCCTTGAGTGTTTTTTGTTTAGCCTGGGATTCCTTTTTGCCGATTGTATCAATGAGACCATGCTTAATGATTGTCAGGTGGCGCCTGTTTCTTGAGGTTCATCCCTCTGCTTTGTCACTTCGCCCCCATGTCAGCTTTGTCAAAGAGGCAGACAGTCCACACACCTGTGGGCTCCCCAGTGACTGCTAATGAGCCATCCACACCAAGAAATGGTGGCTAAGCATGGCTTGAAATTGAACTGTGAGAAACATAAATGTTTTAAAAGCTCCGGACAATCTGCGTGTTCACATCCCTTCACCTCTCCAGGCCTCAGTTTCCTCCTGTACAAAATGAGGGGTTTGGACTAGATTAGATGATTTGTAAGAACCGCCTCTGCTCTCAAATTCTGTCACTTAAGGTCTGATATCTCAACAGAGTCCCTAATTGTAAAGATTTTTTTTTTAACACTTCAAAGACTGAAGCATTAAGCTTAATGAAGATCCTTTTCTGCCTTGAATTGTGGCTATTTATGTACAGAACCCATTTCCATCATGTAAGTGCTTGACTTTCTATCCCAGGCCATTTTATCTCCTCTGACGACGGGCACAGAGCCTTCACATCACAGGCAACCAGTAAATATTTACAAAACATAATTACTGTTTATGACAGTAATGCATCTCAGTGCATCTGAGATACGTCATCCATTAAAGCATGAGTTGATTTTCTAGATCCTGATCTGCCCAAATTTCTATGGCAAATACTGCTTTTGAAAAATAAAAGCAATACAGAAGTTGTATGTAGTAAAATGCTTTTAGGATATTATGTAGGAAAGTTTAGGATTTTTGCTAGGGGGGTTGCTGCCACCAGGTTACTTAATCACAGTCTGACAAATTGGTCCCCTGGAATGACTTCCTTTGCTTTTTGCTTGCCCATAGCTTAGTTCTCCCTAAGAGCTTGTAACTTTCAGAATGCAAGGTCTGATGTTCAATAACGTGGGTGAAGAATTTAGGATTGCTTCCATAAGGTTCGAGATGGGCTAGGACCGAAGAGACTAGTCAGTGGGTGATTGCTGGAGGACCAGGGTGGTGGCTGTGACCCTAAATGGCACCAGTGTTGAGGAGCTGCAGAAATGTCACACATCACAGGACTTCTCTTTCTTCCCATCCAAACTCTTTGTAACCTGATTTATTTCTTCACCCTGGAAGTAATGTTTTGGATTATACATGAGAGTAATGTTTTGGATTATACGAAAATATATTTTATATGAAATCCTGAAAATGTATCTGAGCCATCTGGTGGTAAATGTCTTCATCCCTTCTGAGTATTTTGAGGATGTTATTCACAAGTATACATATGTGTGTCCGCTGGACAGCTGTGAGTAGCACTTGTGTTTCCCACTCTCTTCTGCCACCTCATCCCATTAACATATGGTAGCAATAATGGAAACATTTGCACCTAATTTGAGCACATTTCTATGCTGTAGGTACTGATCTTGAAATGGATATCCTGAATGAAGACTCCAATGTCTTGGTCTTTTCACTTCTTGTGGAGGTGTTCATTGCTTCTATCAGTTTAAAGCCATGTATACTTGTACTAGATGGAATTGAAGAACTGATTGGCATTTATGGGACTTCAGGTCAGAAGGTAACAGCTTTTAAAATAATCCCTATTTTACTATTTTTCTGTAAAAAGAAAATTTCATTATTTAGGATGTACGGACACTTTTCCATTATGTTGCCTAACTCTAGTTAAAACCAACATTACTTTTAGTATCTGCTTCCTATTTTATTGAACAAATGCTTATATGATACAATCACAATGAGCCAGGCACTGCTGTAACAACCCTGTGAAGAAGAGATGGTGCTCGTCATCCCGATTTGCACAGGGGACTGAGCCCAGAGATGTCAGGTGGCTTGTCTAAGGGCCTAAGATAGGTGGTGGACTCAGAATTCAGATGCAGGCAATCAGGTTCCAGGAACCGTGGTCTTTCTCCCTGCACTGGTCTCATGAGTCTGCCCTCCTCCTTAATTTATGCTCTTTTTTTTTTTTTTTTTTTTTAAGACAGTGTCTTATTCCATTGCCCAGGCTGGAGTACAGTGGCACGGTCATAGCTCACTATAGCCTTGAACTCTTGGGCTCAAGTGATCTTCCTGCGTTAGGCTCCTGAGTAACTGGGAGTATAGGCATGCATACCAGGTCTGGCTATTTTTAAATTTTTTGTAGCAATGGGGTTTCACTGTGTTGCATAGGCTGGTATCAAACTCCTGCCTTCAAATGATCCTTCCCCCTTGGCCTCCCACAGTGCTGGCATTACAGGCGTGAGCCATTGTGCACAGCCCCTGTTTTATACTTTGATCAGTCTTGTTTGACCCCTACTTTATTCTTTATGTTCTTTGTTTGATCTACCTCATCTACACTGATTTTGCACATATCAAATCCCATTCACTCGTTGCCATCTTTAGCTTTTCTCCTGTTTGAAATAGTATTGGACCAATGGAGCATCTACTATTTATTAGTACCAGTCATTACTTTTGGAAGCAGTTTCCTTAAAACTTAAAAAATATACCTTACATAATCAATAAATTATGTAAGTAATATATGTTTCTTGTAGAAAATATGATAAATAAGAAAGAAGAAAATTGAAAATTAAACATGCTCATAGTCTCCACACCGTTAACCACTTTGTTGGTATAGCCTTTTTCCTATGGATGTCTATGTACACATATCTATGTACACATGTCTATGTACACGTATCTTTGTACATGAAGTCACACACCACATTATTTTGTAACCTGCTTTTTGACTTGATACATGACAACTACGATCCCTTCAACAAATAATTATTGAGCACTTACTATTGGCAGAACACTGTGAGCAAAGACAGACACGGTCTCTGCCAGGAGATGGAGCTTTCATTGTAGTGGGGAATGGCAGACATTAATGAAATCCTATCACTCAAATGAGTATAAAATTGCAGTTTCAAGGATGGCTTCCTGGAAGAAGGGCCTGAGGCAGAACTTTGCAGGAGGAGGAACTGGCCTGGCAGTTACCTGACCCAGTTCAGCGCAGTGCTTAGAAGCCTGGTCTGGAGCCAGACCCTTGGTTTGAATCCCAGCTCTGCCACTTACCCACAGAATGAATGAGATAAGGCGTTTAGCTCCTGTATGCTTCAGTTTCCTCCTCTGCCCTTCTAGAGGGTTGTTATGAGGATTGAATGAGGTAGTATGTTAAAATTATGCATTTGATTTAATTTACAGAAGTGTGTTTGGGCAACCACGTGGAGAGACTAATGCCATTGAAAGAAGAATTTATACTTATGTTTCCGGAGAGAAGGGGGTATGCCACATAGGGACCCAAGAGAAGTGTCAGGGTGTCAGGGCATCCATGACACCAGGATCAAGGGGAAACTGAGGCCAGAGCCTTTTCTGAGGTTTCAGGAAAGGCAAGGCAGGGCTGGTGAAACAAGATGGGCTAGTTTAAATAATTCTGGTGGGCTTTAGGGCATAGAGGCTGCCCCTATGTGTCTGGGACCTGGTCCTGGGTTGGTTTAGGGAAGAGGAAATAGTAGTTTTGTGTACGAGTTAGAAGGTGGGTTGGGCATGGCCTGGGTTTGGCCAGTCTGCACGAGAAAGGCATGTTCCCGGCGAGCTGTCCACCTTGTCCAGGAGTGAGCTGGCCTCAGGAAGGGCAGTCTCTCCCTGGGGCTGTGAGGTCCTGAGAGATGTCAAAACATCCTAAGATACAGAAAATAAAAAGCATACCATAGTTAGCACTTGCAGACACAGTCAACAAGATTCCTGGCTCAGAGTAAGCAGACAGTATATGACACTGGGTATTATGAGAAAAAGAGTGGTGGGAAAGATCGTTAATAGGGTTGAGAAAAGACCTTGTTAGGTACTTATTTTTCTCCCAAATGGAAACCTTTTGCTCATAATAGAATTCCTGTACAAAGTGACAAATTTTCAGCATAATCCAATGTCTTCTTTTTCAACTGAGTGGTTCCACTGGCACTATTTCACTCCTCTGGCCATTACTGTAGGTCATTTTTCAGAAGTATGAGTTTTTATTAAATTACTTGCTCATAGGGACTTCTTTAATAGTTCATATTTATATAACAGAATTACTGACAGATGTGTCAGTCAAATACAGTTCTATTGAATGCAAATTGGTATCTTCCTACCACTGTAATGCTTACTATCCAAGTTACTATTAATAACCATAACCCCAGCCCTTACCTTATACTTATTCTCTATATTCCACCTACTCTAAGTCTGAAAACCATCAGTAATTTTAAAGTCTTTAAAGTTTTCAAATGTCTTTGAATCTCTCCATCAGGCAAAAGACTTTTCCTGGCTGCCGTGCTCACTCTCTCCTCATTGCAAATTTATCATGAGCACTGTCTCTTCCAGCCTGTCCTACAAGTCGCTGTGTGCCCGCCCAGATGTGAGAACGGTGGAACTCATTAGCCCAGGAGATGAAGAAACAAAACTCAACATCTTTAGACAGCATCTTCCCATTGCCAGCACCGACCCCTTCCAACAGAGCAGAAAAGCTTTAAAGAAAAAACCAGACCTGAGTCCTTTAAAGCTTACGATCCTCGCCAGTGAGTGGAAAGAGTGTAGGATCTACCGTAATGAGTTTCAGTGTATGAGGGAGTACTTGGAGGCGGTCTCTATTCAGGAACTCTGGGGATTGATCCTGAAACGCTGGATTGAAGACTATAGTTGGACTTTTCAACCAACAAAGGCAAATTCTGAAACTATGGCTTTGGGAGAAGGTAAGTCTTGGCTGGTGTCGACAACTTGGTGGGAGTCCATGGGGAGCAAGGTGTGTGGTGACTCCCACCCAAGGGAGGAAGGTTTAGGGATAGAGTTGTCGTAGAAAACACAGGATGGCGGTGCCCGTAGCTCAGTGTGTAAGGGCGCCAGCCACGTACACCGAGGCTGGCAGGTTCAAACCCTGCCTGGGCCAGCTAAAACCACAATGACAACTGTAACAACAACAACAAAAATAGCCAAGCATTGTGGTGGGTGCCTGTAGTCCCAGCTACTTGGGAGACTGGGGCAAGAGACTGGCTTATGCCGAAGAGTTTGAGGTTGCTGTGAGCTGTGACGGCACGGCACTCTACCCAGGGTAACAGCTTGAGACTGTCTCAAAAAAAAAAAAAAAAGAAAACACAGGATGACTCATTAAATTTGAATTTCATATAAACCACAAATAATCCTTTAGTAAAACTATGTCCCAGTTATTGTATGGGATACACTTACATTAAAAATTATTTGAATTGGCTCGGCGCCTGTGGCTCAGCGGGCTAAGGCGCCAGCCACGTACACCTGAGCTGGCGGGTTTGAATCCAGCCCGGGCC
>CAUYRH010052178.1:0-16977 GCA_963574655.1 Perodicticus potto | reverse complement strand
CCATTCGATCCTATAATTCCTTTACTAGGTATATATCCAGAAGACCAAAAATCACATTACAATAAAGATATCTGTACCAGAATGTTTATTGCAGCCCAATTCATAATTGCTAAGTCATGGAAGAAGCCCAAGTGCCCATCGACCCGCGAATGGATTAATAACTTGTGGTACATGTATACCATGGAATACTATGCAGCCTTAAAGAAAGATAGAGACTTTACCTCTTTTGTTTTTACATGGATGGAGCTGGAACATATTCTTCTTAGCAAAGTATCTCAAGAATGGAAGAAAAAGTATCCAGTGTACTCAGCCCTACTATGAAGCTAATCTATAGCTTTCATATGAAGGCTAAAACCCAGTTATAGCAAAAGAAATGGGGAAAGGGGCAAGGGAGGGGAGGGGAAGGGGGAGAATGGGTGGAGGGAGGGTGATTGGTCGGATCACACTTAAGGTGCATCTTACAAGCGTACAAGTGAAAATTACTAAAGGTAGAATATAAATGTCTTCATATAGTGATTAAAAGGCCATGAAGGCTATGTTAAATAGTTCAATGAAAATATTCCAGATTGTATATAAAGTCAGCACATTGTGCCCCATGATTGCACCAATGTACACAATTATGATTTAATAAAAATTAAAAAAAAAAGTACTATTAAATACATACATGAAAGGTGATCTCATAAATAAAATCAAGTTTATTTTCAGAAAAAAAAAAAGAAGTTAAAACATTGGGACTGGAAGAGGAACACATATATAACTGTTAAATTCAGCTATAGAGATTTCTAAGATCTGTCTGTGAGCTTCTTAGAAACCAAAACCAAGAGGGAGACCACATTAGATATGTAGTCTTGGTTGTTCAGGGAAGAAAGAGAGCCATTTCTCAAAAGATAGAAAGTATTTGAGTGTTTCTTAGCAGTTAATACTTTTAAAAAATATAAAATTTCTTATGGATGAAGTACACCAAGTGATATAGTAAATAATGACTTTAACAACTTGCTGGCAAAAATATAGAAAACAGTTTTGTAAGGCAATGTTTTTATCATTTCTCAGTAAAAGCCTAGAGTATGGCTGCCAAATGCAAGGAAAATATGATATAAAGGAAAAGTATTTTAGTGGTTTGACTTGATTCTGGGACAGGATCTAGAACAAGGGTCCTCAAACTACAGCCCGCGGGCCACATGCGGCCCGCCGAGGACGTTTATCCAGCCTGCTGGGTGTTTTTGCCTCCACTGCCTGTCCTGTTTAGCAGCGGACTCATCCCGGGCCACAAAATGTGTTAGCGGAAAAACCATTGGTTGCATTCCCAAACAAAACATGTGTGGATTCACTGGAAAAGTTGCAAAAGGAGTTCCAATTTAGATTTAAAAAGCTTCATCTCCATGAACAGGACATACAGCTTTTCCATAACCCATTTTCTATTGACATTGAAAATGTAGAGTTCAGTCCCTGAAGTCGCTGCCCCCGCCTCTGGCACCGCCTCGGGCATGATCAAAAGATGCTCTAGCCCAACTATATTATCTTCTTTCTAGATTGAAAGGACTCAGAAATAACAAGGAATTAAGAGGGCAAAAATAACAACCATTATAGAACAAAACATTATTAGATAATAACAAAACAATCAAAAAGATCAAAATTTAACTGAGATCCCTCCCATACTGCATTTTGTCAAATCTAATATGCCACCAATTGTAGCTTCACCACCATTATATGTACATTATTAAAGAAAAAGCCCCTACCAATTAAACTGCGGCACAATGCTTCCTTCATGTCTGTGCATCTTGGAAATAAGACAAAATTTGATTGGTAAAATAATATCAGCAACCGAAATTATATCCAACCCGAGATGGCATGGACATGCTCAGTTGACATGAGGGCACTATGTTTCTGAAATGTCAGTGGATCCCCCCTACTTGTGTATGCACACTCAGTGGGCTCCATGCCAAAGAGGTAGGAGGTAAAGCCTCTCTCAAAAGCATCTTAATATCTGGCTCCTTTATTCTTCCCTTAATCATTCAATTATTACCTACTCTATACTTGGTCTGGTTCTAGGCATAGTCTCAAGAGGGTGTCACAAAGGGAGCAGGAAACTGAAACCCAAAATTATTGTATTTGGAGACCAAGATTACATCTTCTAAGTTTATTTTGTTTTGCTCCCAGACCATGTTATGTGAAATTTCTAAATAAGAATTTTAAAGACAAAGAATGTCCAAGCATAGTAGCTCACACCTGTAATCATAACACTCCAAGAGACCAAGGTAGGTGGATCTCCTTACGAAGAGCCTGAGCAAAGTGAGACCCCTTCTCCACTAAAAATAGAAAAAAATAACCAGGTCCCTCTAGTCCTAGCTACTTGAGAGGCTGAGGCAGGAGGATCACTTAAGCCCAAGAGTTTGAGGTTGCTGTAAGCTATGATGCCATGGCACTCTACTCAGTGAAACTCTATCTCGGAAAGGGAGGGGAGGGGAGGGGAAGGAAGGAGAGGGCAGGAGAGGGGAGGGGAGGGAAAGGAAAAAGAAGGGAAAGAAGAAAGGAAGGAAGGAAGGAAGGAAGGAAGGAAGGAAGGAAGGAAGGAAGGAAGGAAGGAAGGAAGGAAAAAGAAGAAAGAAAAAGACAAAGAACTTTTATATAATTGTCTCAATTTTTTTTTATATAATTTGGAGATAAACAAAAGGTTTGATACAAGTGCCTGGTCCATCCTTGGTACTAAATAAGTGAAGATGCTGCTTTTCCAGTCTCTAAATTCTGCAGTTGTGATTAATCAAAGGAAGTTCCCCTCCACTGAACAATGTTGATTAGTTGGACACTTAACATAAAGACTTCGCAGCCATGGAGCTGCCTGTCCTGGGTCCCACTATGTTTGGCACAGGCCCACGTAGGATTGCAGGGGATAACATTCCTTTGCATGGTAGAGAGTCCCCACTGATCCAAATAGGGCACCCTGGTCAAGCAGTGCTCCTGACAAAGGAGCTAGATGCTGAGGTCTGCGAATGCTGAGATAAGAGCCAGCCCCAGTCATCCTGGGAGTGTTCCCTGTGGTACTTGCCTATTGAACACTCCCCCAGGAATATATATTCTTTCTCCCATTATTTAAAAGTTCAATCCAAGAAAGTAGGCTCTGAAGATGACCTCCAAAAAAAAATGACCACCTAGAGAATCAAATAATCTCCACCAGCTCTCTCTGGGCCTTTCTGCTATGGCAGGAACCATGGCAAGTCCTCAGGGGAAATTTAGTGTCACCTACTGTCTTCCCTGAGGAAGCATGTGGTCTGATGGAGTCAGACAAGTGACCAAGAGAAGGGGCAAAATAACTGCAAGTTATAGCACACATTAGCAGTAGTCACTTTCACTTTGTAAGCAGGTGGGGCCTAATTTAATTTATATCAGGATTATCTCATTCCTAAACTGCTTCTTTGCCCTTGCTGAGATAGGCACAGGAGACATGAACCCAAATTCCAAAGTCCTTGCCAACTTTTTGTTTCTGCTAAATGCTAGGCCTGGAGTAAATGGCCTTTTGTTTAATAGAGCGTGTTATTGGGTCTTTGGGCATGACAAGGTGGGCCTTTCAGAAGGGAGATGGAGGGCAAAAGAGAGGAGAAGGAGGCAAAGCGACCTGGCAGAATAAACCCCTTCATCTCCTCAATCCCACGTCTGTTGCACTCACACACGCCTTGTGATCAATGGTTTAAGGGAAAATCCAGGATAGGGAGGTGCTGTTCTCCATCTGGAGTCATGCAGAACAGAGGCAGAACAAAAGAATGGTAAGATCATCCACTCACTGAACGTATTAAGCAGAAACAGAGCCTTAGTTTTCTAAACCTCCATCTTCTCCTCTGTAAGACATGGGTGAGTGAGGCTCTGAGCATTAAAGTGAGATGATATAAGGTGCTTCACAAAGTGCATGGCACAGAGCAAGTCATCCCTAATGGTTGGTTCTTCTGCAGCACCAGCTGGCCTCCCCAGGGTTAGGTTGAAGAGTCATTAACCACAGTTGACTAAGTAAATCCCTGCTGCTGCTCACCTGAAAGGGAGGTACAGAGAGTTGCCCTTGTGAGAAGCTACTCCATCACAAACCAGAGCCTGCAGGCCCAGCATCTGCCCTTGGGCATTTCTATTTGGCCTTAGTTATCATCATAAACCACTATTTGTTTTATCTGTCCAAGTGTCTTGAGACATCTGACATACCACTGCCACAAGGAAGGCACATTGAGTTTTCAGAGAGGGTGGTGATTAGTCACTACGAGGAACCTTCAAAGGTAGCCAGGTTAAAATTCGTCCTTATAGATGTATTTTAACCCAGACCATCCCAAATAAACTAGTGAAAACTCATACACAAGCATGGTAGCTCAAACCTGTAGCCCAAACTCAAGAGGCTAAGGCAGGAGGATTGCTTGTAGCCAAGAGTTTGCATCTTAGGCAAAATAATGAGAGTCCCATCTCTACAAAATAAAAAATATTAGCTAGCATGGTGGTGCACACCTGTAGTCCTAGCTACTCAAGAGGCTGAGGTGGGAAGATGGCTTGAGCCCAGGAGTTTGAGGCTGCAGCGAGCTGTGATCAGGCCATACTGCACACTGATGCACGACCTCCTGGGTGACAGAGCGGGAACCCCTCCTCTTTTTTTTCTTTTTTTTGAGACAGAGTCTCACTAAGTCACCCTCCATAGAGTGCCATGACTTCTGTCACAGCTCACAGCAATCTCAAACTCATGGGCTTAAGCAATTCTCTTGCCTCAGCCTCCCAAGTAGCTGGGACTACAGGCGCCAGCCATGATGCCTGGCTATTTTTTGTTGCTGTTGTTGTTGTCATTGTTGTTTTAGCAGGTTCAGGTGGGATTCGAACCCATCAGCCTCAGTGTATGTGGCCAGTGCCCTGCCTACTGAGCTATGGGTGCCACCCAGAAAATTTTAATATTTCTAACAGTGGCATTTAATAGTAATAATAATGTAGAAATTTTAAAACTGAAATGCTACATTAAAGTATGCAGTTGTCATTGTTTGGCAGGCCTGGGCTGGGTTCAAACCCACCAGCCCCAGTGTGTGTGGCTGGCACCCTAACAACTGAACTACCGGCACCAAGTCAACCTCACCTCTCTTAAAAAAAATAAAGAAAAACTCATGCAGGTGTTTTAAAGTTGTACAGTAACACTCTTACAGAAAAAACCTCAATTCTGTTTTTATAGATTATTGGTTGACGTTACTATGTTTATTATCATTAAAATCATCATCATCATTCACAGTGTATTAGCTTCCAAGGCCACTGTAACAAAGAACTACAAGTTGAGTGGCTTCAAACAACAGAAATGTTTTTCTCGTCAGTCCTGGAGGTCAGAAGTCTGAAAGCTAGGTGTTAGCAGGGTTGGCTCTTTCCTGAAGACTGGGAAGGAAAATCTGTTCCATGCCTTTCTCCTAAATTGTAGCCGTAAGTCCAATCCTCGGTGTTCCTTGGCTGTGGATAGATGGCGCCAATCTCCACCTCCATCTTCACATGGCGCACTCTCTCCACATCTCCGTGTGTCTGAACAGGGGCCTTGGAAAAGGGTCCACTCTAATCCAATACAACCTCATCTTAAGGAAATTGCATCTACATGGACCCTAATTCCAGATAAGGTCACATTCACAAGTTCTGGGTGAACATGAATTTGGGGGGGTGGACTCCATTAAACTCAGAACACAAGGTAAAAACCCTACCAGAAGTTCTGAACTCATGACTAACATTAAAGATGATATTGATGGACTGTGGCAATTCTCTGAGATTTTATGGTCCATGAAAATTGCCTCTGTGTGACCCTGTGCCAGTTTCATAGATAAGAGAACTGAGGTCTCAAAGTCATACTGTGAAAAAGGTTATTATGGACAGCTCAGGGCCCAATACAGTGGGTATTAGAATATGCTCTATCACCCATGATTCAGTGTGAATTCAATCTTTCAAATCAACTTAGACACTCTACTAACAAATGGGAATAACTCAAATTATATTATCATACTCCACAGTTTTATTAGCCATTAATTGTGCATCCTACTCTGTACTATAAGTTTTGAAAGAAACTGAAAATGGAAAAGGTACAGTTATATTAACCAGCATTAATTGAGCACTTACTATGTTTCTGGTTGTGCTTGATGATATTTCCTCATTTAGTCCTCATGCCAAGCATATGAGTTAAAAACTGCCTTATTCCTATTTGTAAGTAAGGGTTGCCATCCATACCTACATGGGGAGAATGGGAAATTGTAGCTAAATGTATCTTTATTTACAAAATATTCATTACAGAATTTTATAAAATATTTCTCTATGTGTTGATATATTATTATAAACATATTAAAATATAAAGTAATATAAAATGTGAGTTTATTAATGTCCCTGTGTATGACAACCTTTGGAACACCCTGTATTACTGTTCTGCCTAACACCACCATTGCCAGCAACACCATCACGTTATCTGAGATGCCATTTAATTCAGAGATGCTATTAAAATGGTGTCTCCAAGAGCAGCAGGAATCTGCTGAGTGGAAATAGATTCCCAGGCAGACAAAATAGCAAAGGCAAAGGCATTGTGATAGTAGGTGCTGTAATAAAAACAAACCAATCCCACGTGTTGGGAGGAGATGAAGAGTTAGATGCGAGATGGAGGGACTAAGCTGAGACCATTTGTGATGGCTTCTTCCTATGGGAGCAGGACAGAGATGAGAGAAAGACACTGCATGGCTGACCACACGGTCCCACTCCCAGTTCCATCAACCAGTGGAGCTCTTCATGCAAGTTACTGAGCCTCTTAAAGACTCCATTTGAACTTAGCAACTGGGGATAATAAGGTCTTCCACACAGGGCTGCTAGGAAGACTAAATAAGATAATGAAAATAAAGCTTTAAACCAAATAAAATAAACAATAACTTTGGGTATTTTAAAATGTGAACTTTTAGTTTTTGAACAAACATTGATTCTTTGAACAAACATTGATCACTTGCCCAGGGTGCTGATTTTTTTTTCCCCACCAGGCAGTAGGAAATTACGGGAGGTTTGAAGCGAGAAATTAATGTCAGGCCTGGTGATAGAAGGCCAGTGCTAAAGGCAGCTGGAAGCTGAGAGGCTGTAAGGAGAGGCAGATGGCATCAGGCTGAACCAGAACACAGTCTGGTTTAGAGAGACCAAAAAATAATGAAGTAAAACTGGCAGGGCTTGGTGATGGAGAGTATGGCTTCCACATCTCTGAATTGGGAGCACAAAACTCCCAATTAAAGAAAGCACAAAACTCAAGAGGAGAAGATAGTTCTAAAGGGAAGGCAATGAGTTCAAGTTTAAGAATCTTGACATTAAAGGGTATGCAGAAGAGCTTGGGGAAGAAGATGGCCAACAGGAGGCTGACTGCAGAGCTAGAGACACAGGGTCACCGGCACAGGGGTGAGTATGCGGTGGGGGGTGGGGAGAAGCAGGCAGAAGACTCACCCTGGAGAAACCCAACATTGAGGAGGGGACAAAAAGCCTCAGCAGAGAAAAGAGTCATAGCAAAGTCCCCTCTCACTCTACTGCTCACCATCTGATAGCTGGAAGAGCTACAGGACATCCTATAAGTCGACCTCTTCATGAACAGATAAAGAATCAGACAGGAAAGTGACCCCAGGTGACACATTGTCATGACAGCACTGGGGCAGGACCAGAACCAAAGTCACCTCAACATTAGCCCAGCTCTCCTTCTCCTGCCCTGGCTGCTGGCCTAGGGAGGCTGCCACTCCCCCCTCCCCTAAAGCATCCTCATTTCACTCAGTCTGGAGGAATGACCTGGTGACAGCTTCCAGTCGGCTAATGAAGCAGCAGCAGTTGTCTGCTGCGACTTCTTAATTTCCCGCAAATGTGAGTTCCCAACACGTGGTCACAGCTTCAGGCAAAACACATCGCACTCCCAGCTAGACGCCTGGAAACCAGGGGGAGACTGATGGGGGCTCCTGGTGTGCAATCTGTGACTCTGTACTTGAGTTGAGTCTGGGGTTTATGATTAGAAACCCAGAATAAGCAGGATAATCAGCACTTCCCTCTCATGCATGTGAAGTCAGGACCATCAGAGAGCCCTGCCTCTCTGGAGACTCCTCAGTGCCCACAGAGGGGAGTGCCAGGGACCTCCCTGGCCTACGCACTCTCAACATGGAGGCGGGGTAAAGAAAACAGGTACAGGGCTCTTACCTGGACTTGATGCAAAGCATTGTACTGGACTAAGCAGTGTCAAGGAATACAAAGGGGACCAGACAAATCTCTGTCCAAAGGGGGCATTGCAAGCATTTAGCAGCACCTCTAGCCCCACTCTCCCTCCTAACTCAGATATCTAGCAGTGCACATGACTCTCTCAGCCAGATATCCAAAAAGCATCTATAAGCTAATATCTCTGAAACTGAACTTGTGACTTCTTCCCCAGCACACAAACCTGTTCCTCTCACAGTCCCCCTCTCCGTCTAGTGGCTCAGAACGAAAACACAGGAGCTGCCATCAGCCCCTTTCTCTCTCACCCCCACACCCTCCTTCAGCATGTCCTGGTGGTCCCTCCTTCAACACATACCCACATTCTGATCCTTCACCCCCATCACTGCCAGTTGGCAACACCATAAGCTCTCTCCTGTCCCCAACCAACCCCCCCCCCACCAGCTGACTGGTCTGGCCTGGCCCCCCTCATGTCACCCACTGTCCACCCTCTAACTGGCAGCCAGTGTGGGCTGTCCAGAACCCTGGAAGATGGTGACATTCCCTGCTCCATCCTCCAAATGTGCTGCACTGCCCTTCAGTGTTCAGAGGCTCCTGTCCTGCCTCCCCTGACCACTCCGTCTAATACAGCCTAACACACTCCACCCCTTTACTACACTTGATGTTTTCCTGAGCCTTTATCTCTATCAAATAGTACAGATTTATCTGATCTTCATCTCCTTTGGTGCTTAAGCTCCCCAAGACCAGGGACTCTTTCTGTAACCTGCACTGCCCTAGATCACCTGAATAATACTGATCACACAGCAAGTGATTGCTACAAATCTGTTAAGAGGAAGAGAGAGGTGAAATGAGGGGGAGCATGAGAAGGAGGGTGAATCGTAAGTCCTGTAGGAGGTCAGTTAACCCTCCCAACAGCCCTGGGAAGGCAAGGCAGTCTTTTCCCCACTGCGCTTTCCTCCACAGAACCTAGCAGAATTGGGCCAGGTACACACGGTAGGTGCTCTGTGATGACCTTTTGCTTCATTGATCAACATATAATCACTAGCGTTCATTCTGTCAATCATCTTTCATTTTTAGAAAACTTTATAGAGCCAGAATAAATGCATCATATTTCAGAGTTATTACTGGGTACTCCTTTTTAAGAATACTATGTGGACTGCTAATCAGTATACCTTAATTACTTGTCTGTAAAAGTTTAGAAATTTAAAAAGTACTTTCACATCCTTATTGTATGATATTCAAAATAACTGTGGGAGGGGAGAAAAGGGAAGCTTTGGTTCTTCCCATTATTTTCAGTTAAGGTCACTGAAGTTCAGAGAGGTTAAGCATTTGGTGAAAAGTCCCACAGCAATTTGTTAGCAAAATCTGAGTCAGAGTCCAGGTTGTCTGTCACCCAGCATCACCATATGCCAGAACTGTGCTGCCACGTTAGAGAGCAACAGGAGGTCCTCTGTAATGTTTTATCTACTGCTTCCAAATGCCTTGGAGGGATAGTTTATTGAAGAAGGGGATTTTAAACCAGATTTGACCTGCTGTTTCTGGGGTAGGAAATAGGTAACTCCCACAACGATGTGATCAGAAAGGAAATGACCATGAGGCACTTTACAAGGACTGCTTTTGTTTCTTTTTTTTGAACCATTACTGGAGTCATTGCCAAGGACAATTTACTTTCTATTAGTAAAAGGGAACCTGAAATTATTCAAAACTGCTATTAATCATGACCTAAGAGGTCCCCGTTTTTCCCCCTACCAGAAATAAAAGAGGACTGGTCCTCTGAATTAGTGATGTGCACTTCCAGCTGCACCCTGGGCAAAAAGACAGTAATAAGAAATTAATTCAAATAATGAAATGCCCTGTAATTAACAGAACTGTTGTTATTTCTATAGAACATACTGCCACCACCCCCACTTCTAAACATCCGCGGATTATTTAGCAATAGCATTCAGGCTAGAATTTTGAACAATGCATTTTACCACTTTAATTGTCAGAAAGATTATTATACTCAGACTTACATAGGAATTTTTTTTATTTTGCTACAATAGGATAATACAGAATTGTCTGATTTTTTTTTAAATAACCACATACATGGAAATGCATTATTCTTATGTGAAATAGATCTTGCCCCATGCCCTCAATCTCTTTTTTGCTCTCAGATGAATTAAATCCATGCTGTCTTAGTGTCAGAAATTTTGAGCTGAGAGAGCCCTGGAAGACCATCTATTTGAAACCTCTTAGTTGCCAGATGTGAAACAGAGATTCAGAGGGCTTAAGGGTTGTCTTGGTTTCCTCTTTTGTCAGAGCTAGTTCCTCTCTCTCCTACCTTTTTAACTGCTCAGCAATGTAGATGGCCCCCACAATACCAAAGAAAGCCTGGATGAGAAGGAAGCATTCAGACACACTTCAAGCAAGAGTTATAACTGATCGATCTCCACACATACAGAATTACCGTCTCTTCATCACACTGGCCTTTCAAGGCATGTAGTCCAAGATAAGAGCAAAAAGGAAAGAAAGACAGAGAGGCACAATCCTCTCAAGAATGGAAAATGATGAAATATTGATACAATCCATTTTTTAAGAAACTCTCAGGACAAGAATCAATGAAAGGAAAGGCTGACAGCAAACGATTATATGGTGTTTACTACACACTAGGCACTGTTCCAAGAACCTAAGAACTTTGCTTTATATTAATGAGCTAACAGCCCACTAAGGCAGGGATGATTATTATCTCCATTTTACAGATAAGAAAAGTAAGGCTTAAAGCGGTGAAAATCCTTAGCCCAAGAGGACAGGAGGGCTGGGAGGTCGCAAAGACAAGATTTGAAAACACACACTTCTGCACTGGCAGTGATATTCTTAACCTTGATACCACCCCCTTTTGTTGCTCAATCAGAGCTTAGTTCATTCCATTCCTTGGGAATAGCCACCATCCCCAGGGAAGGAGCACACCCAGAGAATTGCTAAATCTCATGAACAACAGATTTCCTAACACTTGGTCCCCGGTTACCCAGTGCTTTTTCTAAACAGGACATTTGCAATAGCAGGGTAAAGATGTCTAAAGAGAAAGAGGAAATGGCGCTACATTTACTGAGCTTCTAGTATGCTCCGGGTGCCTTATATAGCCTCACAGTACCTTCCTCCAACAGCCGAAGAACACTGGGGCCCAGGGAAGTGAATGACCTTTCCCATTCCCCAAGGTCGTGCAGCCAGTAAGCAGCCAGCCGCCATGTCTTCCACCTCTTTGTGGCTCTGCAGTCCTTGCTCTGCTGCCTTTCTGGCTGGATTTCATGCCAAGTTTTTTTGGCCTTTGTATGTTGAGTGTATAGGGCACTGCAAGGCAGAAGAGCAGCTGCAGGACTGGGCACTGAAAAGTCATCCTGGGCTGGCTACAGGTCAGTTGGGGGCATCTTAGGTTCCCAGTGAGGCCAACCTTCCCCTGGTTAATTTCTGCTGCATCAGACTCCTCTGTGCAATGGCATGCAAAACTGTAATTGTCAAGTTAAGCCTTATTTGAGGCCCGCACTCCTTATGGAATAGACCATTCTTCTTACATAGCTTTCTCCACTTCTCCCCCACCTCAGGGAAAATTGCAATCATTAATCTCCATGAAGAGAAATATCAGACTTTGGTTCCTTTTCCATGGGTCCTCATTATTTTCACTTTAAATATTTGGTAGAGCTAAGATGACAAGTGTAGAAATAAGTTGCCAAGAGAGAGAAGGGCCAGGAATGATAGTCACTCTCAGCCTCAGGCGACGCTTGAGATATTTACCCACGTGTTGTTTTACAGATACAAGATATATAACGTCAGCTTGACTCTGCCATTTTCCAAAAGGAGAGTAGATCCTTCGCCATGGACCTTTGTGATGGTGTTCTTTGCCCATATGTCCTGCCACCACAGCCACCTTTTCCTACTTTCTCCTCCTGGTGAGCTACCCCAGGTCCTTCAAGGTTAAATTCCAAATCCACTTTCTAATACCTCCAGCCAAAGGAACTCCCCAGATAGACATCCTGAAGAATTCTATGGAACACTTCTGAAATCTTGGTTTATGCATCAGTGTCCATAGCAGTCCGGGACCTCCCCAAGTGTAAGAACCAGCTCTTCCTCTCTGTGCTGGAGGGGTTCAGTACAGGAATGCACATTCAGCATACTCTCAGACAAAGACATTTAAGGTACAGCTCTCAGGATGGACAAAATCCAAAGAACAACAAAATCTGAACAAAGAGATTCCTTTCAGGTTGATTTTTGGTGGAAGACCTAACTTTTCCTGGGTAGCAGGAAGTCGTACATTTTTGGCTGAGGGTCTTTTAAGAAACGTAATACAACAGGACTTGGAGCAGGATTGGCAATGGCAGAAGTCCTTGTGTGATCCAAGACATTCCACAAGAGTTAGGGTAACTGTCCTTCTCATGGGGGGTGAGGGCACTTTTCTCAAAGATCACAAACTCTCAACCTTTCTTTGTGCCTGCTTCCCCCTTCACAAAGTGGGAAGGGCAGTCACGTGCACACACACACACTCACCCCCCTCTCACACATATTCACATGCACACTTCTACACATACTCAACATTCACACACTCACATACGCACACCTCCCAGAGCTTATGCCAACCTTTAGTATGATAGCTTATGGAAAAAACATTCTCGTGAGTGGCAAAACTGAGGCTCCAGGAGGTCCAAACTAGTACTTGTCAAGCATCCTATCTCACTGTTTGTCTAGTGTTTCCATCTGTAATCTCTCATTCAGTCCCCCAAACAGATCTATGAGGTGATTTTCTTCCCATCTTTTAGAAGTGGAAAAGAGACTTGCTTTTAAAGCTGTGAATCCACAATTTTTAATCTGGCTCTTCTATTGCCACAGAACTTTTTCCTTGACCAGCAGTACTTCCAGTGGGAATGTTTCAATTTCAGAATGTGCCCTGGAAGCTTAGAGGAGCCAGATCATGAGGGTATGTCAGACCAAGCTCCTGCCATGTAAAAGGTCACAGTGAAGGGACCACAGTCCAGAGGAAGAACTAGACACATGGGCTTGCGGGTCCCTTGAGCAGTGTTTTTCAACCTTTTTCTATCTTATGGCACACTTGAACCTATAGTTAAACTTTCACAGTACATTTAAATTATGTTGATCAAAAAAAGAGTAAAAATCAGAATATACTTACTGTGCTTTGAATGTCTTTTGAAAATAATTTAATTAATTATCTTTAACAAATTTTTGTGACATACCTCTCATGGTACAACAGTGTGCCATGGCACACCAGTTGAAAAATCACTGCCCTGAACATGAAGACCAAGGACTCAACCTCTGACCTCACTTCTGCCTCTTACCAGTTGGGGTGATTCTGAAAAGTGATTTAGCCAGTCCACAGTCTCCATACCTATACATGAAGAAATAAGTGTATCCACTTCCAAGGATTTTGGTGAGGATTAAATGAGTCTATTCACTTAGTTTAGCACTTCGGCACTTGGCACATGGTGAATGCTGCTCTCAACTGTCACTAACAATGTCAAGCACTACATATCATTTGCCTGGAATACAAGGCAGTCAATGAAAAAGGGTTGAGACCCACAGTGGAAGAGACAAAGGAAGGGGCAAGTGTCTCAAGCCTGGATGTCTATATGATTTGACAGAAAAAGGGGCAATGATTGAATAAACTCCCAAAATGAGTTAATTGTATACCTTAGGCTCCACCTCATTTGATATTCTACTTTGGTTTGATGTAGGGCATTTGGTTTGTCAGAGATTTCTGTTCTCTGTCTCAACTCTCACTTAATCAGAGTTGTTAATGGGAGTAGCTGGGTGTGATTGGGGAGTTAGATGGAGGTGCCAAAGAGGAGCAATAATAGAAAAAATTAACATTAGAAAATGCTTTCAAGTTTATATCTCACGTTTATAACCAATATCTCATTTGAACCTCAAAGAAATGCATGGAGCTAGGCAACACATGTAATTTCAGATACAGCTTATAGATAGGAAGAAAAGAATGGAGGGGAGAGGGATACAATAAACTCCCTCCCGTCTGTCAGGTACAATGAAGGAGTATAGGGCACATCTCCTGGGTGTAGGACTCAATTACAAGTGGGACTTTATCTTACAAACACAAGCAATGTAGCCTAACTGTATGTACCTTAATGTTCATCCAAAATAAAAAAGAGAGAGAGAGAGAGAAAGAAAGAAAGAAATTGGCAATTATTGAACAACTCTGATATAGTATAATTTATTACTGTTTAAAACAGGTCATGAGTAAGTGGCTAGCTGTGCTAGGCACCAGAGCTAACTAAACTACATTTCCGATACTCAGAAGCTGTCCTCAGTCTGAAGGGAAAGCACAGACAGAACAATTATCTCAATATAAGGTAGTGAGAACTTTGATAAACAGATGCATAACACAAATCAGAGTGGTTAAGAAGGCTTCCCGGGAGGAGGTGGCTGATACATTGCTGTAAAACTTGAGTAAGATTTTAGCCAAGTGACCAAGGAAGAGGAGAGGAGAGGCTCTCCAGGCTTGGGAGAGAGCATAATCCACAGTCACCATGTAGTATCAAGATTAGAACTAGCTCCAAGTCCCTGGAGTGCAGGGAGAGAGGCAGGACAGAGACAGATAGACCTGGACTGTGACGTGGACAGATGGAAAGATTCAGTTTCCTCTATCTTATGGCCCTACAGGTCATCCTAAGGTGGTGAGATGTTTTCCTGCAGGAGACAGGGCACGTTAGGTCATCCTAGCAGCTGTTTAGAGAAAAGAAAAGAAGAAAGGAAAAGAATTAAGGCAGAAAAACCAGTGTGGAGACTGATGCAGTAGTCCAGGGTAGAGGGGATGGAAAGCATCCCACCAAGGCAGTGGCAGTGGAGATGGAGAAAAAGGGAGGACCACAGAAGTGGCATCAGTAGGACTTGGTAAGTTCCTGGACATGAGAAGTGAAATAAGTCCCCTCATTCATCTCAGGCTTCTCATGGTGACTTCCTGACAATATCACCTTGAAAAAAGAGTAATTAGATGAAAGATTGAAAATATAATTGGTAAAGATTCACAAACCAAATCTAAAAGGACTCAGGTGAAGATGAAGGTGTGAGATGCTAGATGCTATTAATTTTTCAGATTTCAGCATTGAAAAGACTATTGTTGGATGCTTCAAAGCTCCATGTAAAAGATATACACTTAAATTGGGATGTACAGGCTCCATAAATTTCTAGTTAATTTCTTCACATTTGGGGCACATTTTTTCAGTATGAAAAAAATAAAAACAGGTGGGGGGAGACAATGACATTTTATGCCAATCATTTTATAAACAACCTGACTTTGCTGATGGGAAAATAGACCTTGAAAAAGTACAATTCATCAATACAGCAGAGGTCAGACTACAGTAAATAAAAGAAAATTACTATAATTGCTAATAAAATGCAGCTTTTGTCATTTCATTTATGCATTTCAATTGCAATTAGATTAACAAGGATTTCAAGGGGGAGAAATTTCCATTGCAAACTAGTTTTCAGATTGAACAAGCAAGGAGTTTCAGAAATAACTCAGAGTCTACAAACAAGGGCCCAGAAGAACAGCCAGGGCCAAGTCTTCTTCCACTTTCACAATCTTAAGCCCCATCTCCAGTGAAGAGGCATTCAGGGTGATAGGGGGAAGCAGAGCAGGGAAACATTCCAATTGGGGCATGCATAAGCAATAAGGAGGTCCACTGTCCATAGGGAATTTAAAAGCAGTGATAAAACCAAAAGTCACACTGCTTTTTTTATTCCTGCGTTCCGGGACCGAAAATTTCTGAACAATATTGATGACAAAACATTCCTCTTGGGAACCCTCTGTTCCCACCAGATTTCCTCCTTGGAAAGCCATTGCCTAAGTCAATGGATTTTTAGGCAAATAATAGGGCTCCAGCATTTGTGTATGGACACCATCCACTTATTAATACACTCACCAATTAGAAAATAAATGTTTAGCAAATATTTATGCATCCTACTTAATCCTCATTATTATCCTATGATATAACTATTATAATTACTATTTTACAATGAGAATCCTTAAGCTCAGAGAAGCTTGCCCTAAGATATCCAAGTCATAGGTTAAAAAAAAATCAGTATTTGAATATAAGGATGTTTCAACTTCAAGACCTTTGGAGGTTTTTGCCTTAGCAGCAATATGACACAAGCTGATGCTAGATACTCCCCAGCCTTTTCCTAGGGCAGTCCTGCCTCTCGGTGAACAAGTTCTACTTGACTCCTCCAAGCTTCCTTCAAGAGAATTTGGCCTTGGGGACTAGGCAGGGTAGAAGTTTGTGAGGAATGGTTAAGATATGAAATATAAGTAACTTTTTTTTTACCTGACATGCAAATCCCTCGAATTAAAATATTTCTATCTCAACACTTATTATGGGAACAAGATATTTCAATATCAATAAAAGAAAGAAGGGCAAAGAAAGAGAGGAGGAATAGAAAAGGTATTTTCGAGCTCGGGCGGCGGGAGGAGCGGCAGCGGCCAGGCAGCGCAGCGTCGTGAAGGCTCTCGGCGCGCCGCGGCCCGCAGGCACCGGCACGCGCCCGCCCGCCGCCAAGACGCCAAGAGCAAGGTCAGCTCTGCCCAAGGCGGGGAAGGAAGAGCCCAAGAGGAGGTCGGCGCGGTTGTCAGCTGACCCTGCTCCTGCGAAAGTGGAAACGAAGCCAAAAAAGGCAGCGGCAAGGGATCAATCTTCAGACAAAAAAGTGCAACCAAAAGGGAAAAGAGGAGCAAAGGGAAAGCAGGCCGAAGTGGCCAACCGAGAAACTAAAGATTTACCAGCAGAAAACGGAGAA
>CAUYRH010052174.1:0-17303 GCA_963574655.1 Perodicticus potto | reverse complement strand
GTGGTATCCATATACTACAGTCTGATACCAGGTGGGTGGTATCCATATACTACAGTCTGACATCAGGTGAGTGGTATCCATATACTACAGTCTGACACCAGGTGGGTGGTATCCATATACTACAGTCTGATACCAGGTGGGTGGTATCCATATACTACAGTCTGATACCAGGTGGGTGGTATCCATATACTACAGTCTGACACCAGGTGAGTGGTATCCATATACTACAGTCTGACACCAGGTGAGTGGTATCCATATACACCACCCTGCATCCCGAGTCTTCAGTTGCACAAAAGAACATTTGCTATCAAATGAGAAATTTTCCAAAATTAGATTTCCTTCATCAATTTGTTTTCCTTGGTATGTTTCTACAATTAAAAACCAGAAGTGTCATTGCAGGTTACTGTTGCCTAGTAAACAGGCTACCAAGAGCAAAGTGTAGCAACCATTTGGTGACCTGAACCTGTCATGAAGATGTGTCAGGAACATGTAGATATAAAGCAGTTTGTATTTTACACAGGGAGAGTAGTGTAAATTAAGTGGCATTTCCTATTCCTTGGATGGAAAGAATTATTAAAACTGCTTTTATACATGTTTCATGTTTTATTTCTTGGCTATGGGAAATTGGTAAGTAAACATGACTAACCAACTTTAGTCAATAATGGCTGCTTACTAAAGACATTTTCTTTTCTTTTGCTTCTACCTACATACATTTAAGGAGTAGATTTTAAATAAAGTACCTATTGTTGAAGAAGAATGTACAGGTTTATCTCATTTTATTCTGTATCCCTCCAACTAAAGTGATGCCCATCATTTGATCAAACAGGACTCTTTATCTTGAGAGTTCTAAAAGTAGAAGATTAATTCTAGTCAAAACTGGAGTATATTTCAGAACTTATTCACACTGGCTTTCTCGGA
Source organism: Perodicticus potto (assembly GCA_963574655.1). Classification (NCBI taxonomy): domain Eukaryota; kingdom Metazoa; phylum Chordata; class Mammalia; order Primates; family Lorisidae; genus Perodicticus; species Perodicticus potto. The sequence continues at coordinate 16,385 of CAUYRH010052174.1, read as the reverse complement.
AAATACTGTAACGTGTGAAAAGAACCTTTAAAAAATCACCTAATATATTAACATTAAAAGATTTACTTAAAATGTAGAATTGCAGCGTATTTATGATGCACTGAGATTAGCAACACTTGTCTTAGAATTGTGAGTTGAAGCGTTTCTATTATATTCATATGTCTCTATTTTAAATAACACTCTTTTTTAAAAATAACACTATTAACATGTTACATGCTACAGTGAACTTAACTATTATTATTTATTTTAAGATAAATTTCATATAATTTTTTCCTGAAAATGTATAGCCATTTAAGTCAGAATACTTAAAATGAAATTATGATTCAAAGGTGTATTTCAACTTTATTAACAGATACAGATCTTCAAATAGGGTCAGCCATCGTTTTACCTTCTATGGCCCTAATAGTACTATTTAGGCGTTACTTCCTTTTTTATCATCTTTTACTCAATGCTACAGAAATGAAGCCTTGCTTCATATTCCTCTACTAAAATACATCCGAAGGCAAGTGTGTTGAACACTACACATTTTTTCTCTAATAAAATAAAAATGATTAATTTTCAAAACTGTTAATGGTTTTATTCTCCTAAATGAAAATCGTATTACATTTAATAAACTTCGGTCTATTTTAATGTATTCCAAGTAATGCCATGAAAAAAACTGTGCTCACATGCCAAGGATTAGAAAAATTAACTTTTTCAAAACATCCTCTTATTGGAAACTTTTTTTCATTAAAAAGTCAGTTCTAATTTCCAATTAAATCAAAAGGTATTACAAATGCCATAGAAATGACAGGGTGAAGAGCCAAAATAAATCCTCAAAGTAAAGTGACAGAGTTAATAAAAAGCTGTGGAAAAAAAAATCCTGTGCCCTGAACTATTATGTGGAATAAATGCACACTCCCCTTTCACATGACACAAGACATCTGGGGTACATATTTACCAGACACCATTTAATTAAATAAAACTTCCTTATCTTAAAGCAGTCACACACCAACATTTATTTTTTAAAATTCCAATAGATTCAGGGGGTAAAAGTGTTTCCACTACTTGGATGAATTGTGTAATGCTGAAGTCAGGGCTTTCAGTGAACCCCTCACCCAAGGCGACATCGTACCCCATAGATGGTGATCCCCAGCTCCCTCCCATCCTTCCCCTTCTTAGTTTTTGATGTAATTACACTACCGTATCACCGCCCAGAGCCCTTGTTTGGCTCCTACTCATGAATGAGAACATGTAGTACTTGTTTTCCATTTTTGAGACACTTCACGGTGGACCCTGGTCTCCAGTTCCATCCAAGTTGCTGAAAAGGATGTTATCTCATTTCTTGTAATTTTGTGCAGTACTCCATGGTATGTACAGAGGATGCCAAAAATATATATGTACACAGATTAGAAAAGGAAAAAAGTCAGTATTAAATGTAAGATACTCAAGTCACGCTTGGCTTCTGTGACTGCAGGAGGTGCTCCTTGTGACTCGTGTTATTCACCTTCTGTATTGGTAGCTATGGAATATGACAGTTTTAATACAGCTGTTTCCTTTCTTAAAATGTGTAAACATTTTATGTTCTGTATATACATATACCACATTTTCATTATCTACTTGTCAGTTGGTGGGCACATATGTTGATTCCGTCACTTTGCAATTGATTGTGAATTGTGCTGTGATAAACATTTGGGTGCAGGTGTCTTTTTTATGTGACTTCTTTTCTTTTTGATAAATACCCAGAAGTGTGGTCCCTGCATGGATGGTAGGTCTACACCATACCAACATTTTCAAAAGAGATTTGTATTGCAGGCCCCTAAGGAACTATTCCCACTTACAAAATGTTGCAAGTAGCATTTTCACAATATGAAATTCCACCTTTTTTCTGCTTCCTACAACTACAGCTATAATTTAATGGAAGAATTTCTTCTTTGATAAAAGATTGATTTTGTTAGAACACTTCTCTCATACTGCCTTTCCATTGCTTGAGATTTTTAAATCATTCCCGTCAATGTTTTTGACTGTTTTTAAGTGATCTGTTTTGTGCTAGGCTCTGATCTTAGTTGTCTGCATCTATTAACTCATTTAATTCTCAAAACAGTTTTGCAAATGAACCTGTAGTAAACAAATATCCAATTGGATTCTTAGACAGGGATCAGCTAAGCAACTTTCTTGACATCAGCCAACCAGGAAGTAGTGCAGCTTGATGGAACCCAACTGGCCAATTCTTGAAAGTCTATATCTTCAAGTGATGTCCACTTCTTATAGGTTTGTGCTCAGATTCCTTAATCTAGTTAAGTTACCCCACAGTCAGACTCCAAATTACCTTTATATTTTTAACTTCCATTAGTCTTTATCAGGGATTCCCATTCTTCTATCAAGACATGTTAAGAAATGCTCCTCCAAGAAAGTTTACAGGATTACATAAGCATGAAAAAATTTCCCTGTAGACTAAAGGCTCTGAAAAGTCCTGCAGTCAAAAGGTGTCTTCATTTTTACCACATATTTCTCTAACTTAAGCAATCACAAATGTTTTATTCACAGATTATCTCATGGCAATATAGTTCTGTATATTAGGAGAACATAGTAGGAGAAAGAATATCCCACAAAAATGTTATCCAAAATGACATACTAATTCTTCCTTGAATATGATCAAGCCATTATCATTTTTGTATTTTTGTTCTCATAGTTTCCATGCCTAAAATATTCTTACTCTTGTTCTTCTTAATTCTAATATAAGGTACCCTTCATGATTTAACTCACATGTTATCGCGGATACCTTCTCTGATGAATTCTTCTCACTGAAATGCCCAGCCAGGTTTACCTGTCACATTAATTTACCAGATCATGATGTGCAGCTATATGATGTGGGTCACTATGGAAGTTTGGAGATACACAAAAATGCAGAAACAAACAACTGTGCAGATGAAAACAAATGAAGCCATCCAAGCAACACTAATAAACGGACAAGGTGAAACTTGCCTGGGTGAATCAGAAAAGACGTGTCGACTGAGTTTCTTGGAAATGAAATAATGGACCATAGCAAGTCTACCTCAAAACTTCTGCAGCAACCCAGGTACTACTGCTTACCATCTGCGTCACCCAAGTTCTCATGTGCACAGGGCTTATCTCATACCGCATGGCAAACTCCCTGGAGAGACAGAACATGGAATGATCTCTGGAATTTTAGAGAATCATTCACTCAATTTTATTTTTCAGCCATCATCAGAGAGAAAACACATGACAGTGCTTGAAATATGAGAAAAGTCATGCTCAAAATAAGCTATCAATGTGTTAAATTAGGACCAAAGAGAGATAGATCTGAAAGAGATCTAAGATAGCATTTATTATAAATATTTATGAAAATTGAGTCCCAAGGGAGTTACTCTTATTTACTCTTTATATCCAAATTCTTTCAGTATTTCCAATAAGAAACAGAAACATTAAAATAAACACAGGGAGTAAATTAAAAGCTAAATATGGAATGCAATAGGGTAGACGATTGTCATATTGCGATCCATAAAACGTAAGAGCCTTGGCACATAAACCGTACATTGTGACGGAGTGCAAAGCAAAACGTGATGATTTATATGGCCCTCCTTAGCTAATAAACAAAACACCAAAGTTTGCATGAGAAGGAAAGGTTATAAAATTAACCAAGTGCTTCTCATGGGCCACATACAGCTCAAACCAATGTTGGTGCTACTAGTTCAATTCCACAACAGCCCTGTGAGGTAAAAATTACTGTCTCCCTTTTTCGGATTAAAAAAACTGAGTCTCAGTGAGGTTTAAAGGCAGTATAAATTATTTTGTTAATTCTTTTCGTTAAAAAGTCAAAGCTTGTTCTTGCACAAAAGTTCACTTATTTCCAAAGCTGCATAAAATTTTAATGAAGTGGGTTACAGTATGGCCCATGGGCAGGGATAAGGTTGATTTATCAAAACAGCTTGGAAGTCCTCAATGCCCAGACTCGGAACCTGAGTTCCGGAGGGAAGGAAAGAAGGAATGAAAAGAAAAAGGTGTCATTCCTGGAAGAGTCTGGGGTTAAGTTGTCAGTCGTCTGCTTCCAGCGTTAGAGGACTTTAATGTGACTCCCGTGGAAAATAGAATCTTGAGCAGACTGCTTCCCAGTGGGTTTGCCAGGATAAATAATCTGCAAAACGTACCCCTAGACAAATAAATTAGTCTACCTGTTGAATAGAATTGCTTTCTGTCATCCATCTGGGTGATAAATAGTGCCAAAACTAACGATTTCACTTGGGGTATTTTTATCTAGCCCTTTCTCTCTCTCTCTCTCGAAACTGGATGAGAATTTGCATAGAATCTTAAAGTCAGTACTGGAATATGATAAAGACTATTATCATCAGCAGAAGGACAGTGTTTTATTGTGTATTTACTGTGGTAGATGGCAATCTGGAAATGTTATAAATTATTACTTCTTCTTTTAAAAAGGACATTGCTTCCATTGAAATGTGTTCCGTCAAAATGTCTGCTCTCAGTTTCTCTGACCCTCAAGGGTATACACTTCTGATAACTTCGTCCTTACAAGGTGCTTGTCGGCTTGGAAATTTAGCACCACCCACTGCAGTTCTGAGTGAGTTCATGACAAGGGGTTTTAGCCTTTGAAATAAGGGTCTTCTGAGTTTTCCCCCATACCCTGGATAAAATGCTTTATTGTTTATGCTCCAATAAAAAAATATATATATACATGAGTTTTTTCTTAGAGTCTATTGTTTATGTGGTTCAATGGATATGAAAACATACCAAACACACTACACACATGATTTATTGAAAAAAAAGTGGGCAAATAAATGCTTCAAAATAACAGACACATCTGTGTTAAAAATTCAGTTACTTTTAACAAAATTCCCACTGAAGGGATTACTTGTGATGACCCCCCAGTAGAAAGCAGGGCTTGGTACCTACTGTAACTCAGAAAATATTTGCTCAAAAAGGTTTTGGTTTGGAATTGTGTGGAGTTATCTGGCAGGGTGATGGACTTAAGATTATCTAATGTTTATACTGCCAGGGAGAGAGGACAGAAATGGGAGCAAAGAGGGAGAGGAGACGACACCCATCATGATATTTAAGATATTTCTAGTGTGTTGCAGCCCGTATAGCCGACGGCTAGGAGGAGTGAGAGTTATAAGAAATACCTGTAAAGCTCAATCATGGAACACCTGGTGGGAAAGGGCGTGGAGAGGGATTTAGCTCCTAACAAGCACGAGAGCTCCCGAGACGAGAGCAGTGGGGAATGGCAGTCTCTGCACCTGTGGTGTGGAGAGACACGAGATCAGCCTTATGTGAGGCTGGAGGAGAAGGCAGTTGGGAGCATGCGCATTCTATCACTGACCTGCTTACTGTGACTGTCTCCTCTCCTGATGCAGAACACCAGCCGGCGTCTCTCTGCTGAAGATCACCAAGCTCCGCTAAAGACTAAGATCTTAGAAGACTGCTTTACTCTCTCTAAGACTCTGTCTCCTGTTAAAGTAGACAGTCCTCAGGCACCTAAGAGAAACTGTCCTGAGCAAGGTATCTTAGCGGTCGGCGCCCGCAACCTAGTTAAGCCGGCCGAGACCTGGCCAGTCCCGGGCCATGACAAGCGGTGTCAGCGGTGAAATGTGACACTAGCATGTCTTCATGATAATTTTTCTCAACTGTCCTCCCCAAGTGGGAACTAAATAGACCAGTAAAAGTGATCCTTTAACACGTGTAAGAATAGATGAAAGAATCTGAAATATTTATTAATAGTTTTAAATAGCTGAATAATAACACCTTACAAAAACAGCCTTTCTACTGGAATATCTCCTCCAGCCGTCCTCCCAACTGTTCTCTCCCCCCCACTCGTGACTTCAGCAGCCGCGCACGACAGCAAACCAGAAAATACTGGGCGTGTAGCGGGAGGGCAACCCTAAGTACTGTGATGCTCCCCACCTGCGCACCCTCGCCGAGTGGTGCACCCCGATCCACATAACGCCACGTACTCCAGGACAGGGGGCAATTACTCACTCGGAAAGCACTCTAGCAAAATTTCAATATGAAGTCAATGCGCTAAATGCCTCTATTCTGATCCACGTTATATTAGCTAAAATGAGGAAAGATATTTTAAGCTGATTCTCAAGACAGGTTACTGTGTATGTGGAAAAGATGTAAAAACTGAGGAAGTTAAGCAGCCAGCTCTCAAACCACGTCCCATGAAACAATATTTATAGCATGCAGATGAGGTGATATAAAGCTTCTCAGATTAATAGAGTAGTATCTTGTATTTTTTATTTCACTTGATCCCATGATGTATCAGGGTACTATAATTACACCCAATAAAATTCTATTTATTGGATAATGCAAGAGAAATTGTATACTATAACTCTGGTTGTGGGAAACAAATTATCTCTCTAAACGATGTTGGGAGGAATTAGACTAATGAAGCCTGTTTCTCCTCACAGATCACCCCATTTCAGTTCTCAGAGGCTTAGAGAGGAGTTAATCCCATTAAAATGATAATCGGAGGTGGCTCTCTAGATCATGACCTCCTAAACTGTCAGAAGTAGCATAATTCTCCTTATTTTAAACTAACAATATAAATACTTCAAGTCTTTATATGTACTCTTATCAGAAAGTGCTGAGATGCATCTTAGAAAGTTTTCTTTTCAGCAAAAATGTCAATTCCATTCTAATGAATGTCACGCTTAACGCTCTTTGCCCCTTCACAGGTGAGTTTCTCAGCATTTTAGGTGAAACTAGAAGTGAGTTGAGTCAATGTTAATGCCATTACTGACAATACTGACAAGGACCAGATGTCACGTTTTCGGTTTTCTAAGAGAAATTTGCACTTGTATTCCAGCTAGAAGAAAACATCCTGATTTGTAAATAAGGCAGTTTTTAAAAACACGATACTTTGACCTAACTGATATATTGGGGGAGGAGGAAAGAAAAAGGAGGAGGGGGAGAAGACGACAAAGTTGGATTACTCAAATATTTGCTCATGAACACCAGTTTGCAAAGCTCAGAGGAATAAATAGAAAGGAGTTTTAGGACTTTCTATAACATGTAAAGTATGGTTTCTTCTATATGCGGATGTAATACACTGATAATTTTTTAATTACCGTAAGGTACACCCCACAGAGTAGAAAGAACACTTTTGGGCTTTTGTCTCTGATAAAGCAGGATGTGTGATACATACTGTCCCTACCACTTGCTAGTTGTGATGTTTTTGGCAAGTTGTTTAACCTCTCTGGTCTCCTGTTTTCTCAGGGACTGTATTCTGCAAATGAGTAAAAACAGCAATTCTTACTTATAGAGATATTATAAGAATTAAATTGGTAACATAAATCTCCTAACAGTCCCAAAGCCCAGTAAGCTCCCCCAATAATTGACATCTATAACATTACTACTAAAAAGAAGAATAGAATCAGAGAAGAAAATAAAAGGGACTATACAATATATTCTTTTCAGTTATTTTGTTAAGAAACTGCAGCAAAGGCAAAATATAGATTACTGCATTAAAGTAGTGATGAGTACCCACATATGTTAGAAGTTCTAGAACTTCTAGTTAATACTAGTTACCTAGATGAACAACTAAAACATGCTTACACTGTAGTCTACTTTTAAACTGTCTTTCCCCAGAATACACAAAATCAGGAAATGTGGATGAGATTCTTGTTTTTTTTTTTTTTTAGAGATAGAGTCTCATTTCATCGCCCTCGATAGAGTGCTGTGGCGTCACAGCTCACAACAACCTCCAACTCCTGGGCTTAAGTGATTCTCTTGCCTCAGCCTCCCAAGTAGCTGGGACCACAGGCACCTGCCACAACGCCCGACTATGTGGCTGAGATTCTTTGTCAAGCTGATGACAAATAAGGAAGTCAGAAAAGAAAATAAGAATAGATTTTGGAGTAGATTTAGTAGATATGTATTTGGGGATAACTCAGAGCAAGAAATGTTTTCGGGTAGAGTGAGAGATTTTGTGATTCTTGATGGTAAAGTTTTGCGTTGAATCCAAAGAATGAGCTATACAATTGAGATGCTCACAAAGAGACCACTGTACCTGGATGAAGTAGAAATTGACAGGTAGGAAACTGGGAGAATAAATTAATACAAGGAAGGAAACTTAACTATTAACAAATACGTGTCCTAGACATACTTAGCTAAGAGACCACTCAGAGGAAGGTGCGGTGAGTAACTTGTGTGGGTGGGAGGAGGCATAGAACTTTACCATAGAACTTGAGGCACATACGTTAAAACCGTTCAGGTAAAAACACCCAGCATGGCAAGACACAAAACAAAAAATGCTTGATGTTTTATAAAACAAAATAATCATGGATTCACAGAACCAAAAATTATTTGCTTGATCGTTGTAAAGGGAGCATCCGAAGCATAAGTTAGGAATAAAATATAGGTACCTATTAGAATGCAATGCTAGGCATATAATGTAATGTGATTTTAAAATAGTAATGGTATGGAAACAAGTGTTGATAATGTAAAATGTGCCAAATGAAAGAAAAGTCATATTTTGTTGGATGGTTTTAGCTGTTGTCATTCTGAGGTAATACTCGTATTTGGTTCAAAAATTAATTTTTAGATTAGGCAGCATTCATTTTACTTACAGTTTTTCCACTGGCTTCCCTCATCTAATTCATTAGTTTTGTTAAGTGAGTATATAGTGCAAGCAGATGAGGGAATTAAAAAACAATTGGTATGGGGTGAAAATAAATAGAAGAGAGAATACTGTGTATAATTTGGAGCTAATCCATTTTCATAATGTTTAAGACTTGAAATGTTAATTTTCTCTGTTGTTAAATATTTACCATGTAATTGAAAATGAAATTACTGAATAGAAAATAATTAGATGGGCAAAGCAGACTGACTACATACAGAACTTATCATTAGTCACTTGGAATCTATTTTAATACAGTTTTATGCTGTAAGACCCTTTATATATTCTTGAGTGCATATGAGGCCCCTCTTTTTTACTTATAGTACCAGGGTATGTGCAGAATGTTCATTTGTTAACTGTTATATTTGCGAACGTTCAATTTATGCTAACATGATTTATCAGGCTGATTCTTAATAACATTACTTTCTTTAATGTTCTAATGATTTCTCACAATTGTTTAGAAACATATTTAAAGAACTTCCATGGCCAAAAAAGAACCTTCAAAATACTAATCAATAGGTAATAAAGATTGAACTTTTGCTTTTTATATTGCTTATTTATATTTAATTTCAAATTAATGGCTACTTGATGAAATTATATTACTTATTTGATGCCTTACGTATATTATTGTATTTTTCTTTCTTTCTTTCTTTCTTTCTTTTTTTTTTTTTTTTTTTTTGAGACAAAGTCTCACTATGTCACCCTGGGTAGAGTGCTGTGGCATCACAGCTCACAGCAACCTCCAACTCCTGGGCTCAAGCGATTCTCCTGCCTCCGCCTCCCAAGTAGCTGGGACTCCAGGCACCTGCCACAACGCCTGGCTATTTTTTTTTTGTTGTAGTTGTCATTACTATCTGGTAGACCTGGGTTGAGTTTGAATCTGCCAGCTCCAGTGTATGTGGCTGGCACCTTAGCCGCCTTAGGTGTATAATATCATTGTAATGAATATTATCATGCTGTTTATAATATATTTGAAATGTCATATGTGGTGAAATCAAGGATGTAATACTATCCTTTTGTATTAAAATGGAACAGACCCATTAAAAATTATCAAATTATTATTTTAGTCAAGAACCATTTAATTTATAGGATTGATTCATGCCATATTTTATTGACCAAACTAAGCTTTTGATTTCTTTAATGAGGCACATCTAAAAGATTATTACAAAGTTGTGAAATTGCCATGAGACTTAGTTTGCCTTACCTGAACAGCAAATATGTCACTGCTCTTCATTCGAAAACTTCTAAGAATAATTCAGGCATGAAATTGCTAAACAGAGGTATTATGAAAATACATGTATCTTTTAGATCATTATTTCATCATTCAAAAAAAAAAGCTCAAAAAGAAGAGGAAGTATTCACAAAACTTGAATTATTTTCATTTTCAAATACCATTTAATCCCTAGAAATTTAACCTGAGGGTGATAATATTCCCTGGGTTGCACTATAACTCTGATGCCTTTGCAAAGTACAAAGTTAATGCATTCAAGCATTGCTTTCCTTTAACAATAAATCAATGAATAAATAAAGAAAAGAAAATAATCCTGATAGTATCACAGAAAACAGAAATGCAATGGATATTTTAAAAGCAGACCGGAACATAAATAAATGAGAATGTGTTATGTTCTCTAAAAAAGATTATACTCTTTGAATAAAGAAATAATATAGAATTTTTTTAAAGGCTAGCAATAGGAGCTAGTTGTGGTAATGCATGAAATTGCACTTATATCATTTAATTATATTAAAGATAGCAGCATGGCAGCTCCAAACAGTGAAGTGGGGGGTCGAGGGGGCATCGTACTGCCTATGATTGACGAGGTGTTCCATGATGAAATCACAATCTTACATACCAATCTTAAGTAGAAGACTGAAGGAATAAAAAACCATGTATACACTCACACAAATGAAACCATGTTCCAAGAGAATAGCTCTGTTCTCTACCTAAAAGAAAGCTACTGGGGCCTTTCAAAGTAACATTGCAACATTGTAACATTATGAAGTCCAAGGGGAAAAATTTGTTCCCATTTCTCTCTTTCAAGTTCAAGGTAAAATTTAGTCATCTAGCATCAATTGTAGTAACTCAGGTAAGAGCTAAAGGAATCACAGACAAAGATGTTCTGTGTTTAGGCTCTGCCTGTCCTCAATGACCACAAAACCCAGCTTCTAACGCTGGGCACACACAGCTGTTCTCCAAGGTTGGTGACAGAGAAGGGAATGGCATCTTTAGCCAGCAGTATTCCTTGGCTCTAATTTTCTAGTTATTTTTCAGGCAGTTTTATCCTAAGTCTCTGTGCTGTCCAATTCTCGATTTCGAGGAGCAGATGGTAAACACTGACCTTTTGAACTCTGTGTGCACCAAATGTTCAAATTCTTCTGATGTTACAAGGAACACCAAGCGGCTGCGTAGACCCCAACTTTCGGCCAGACGTGTGTTGACCAATGATGAGACCTTTAAAGAATTGTAACCTAAAACCTGGCACTCAATTTCCTTCTTCAGCAATAACAACACTCAGCACCTAAAAATTAGATTTTCCCCCTTTCGCTACTAACTACTCTTTCTTTAAGAACAAACATAATTTGAAGAAGTGTGCTGTTAAAAGAAGCCTGTTTGTATTTTTCAGAACTCTCTGCCTTGGCTCCAAAGGTTCTGACTCTTTTGACTCTTTGCTAACTGTCCAACTGCATTTCCCACCCGCCTCCTATTCTCCAATTAAGCACCAACATAAAATTCTTACAATAACACCGGCTCTTCTTCCCCTTGGCCTCTGCACCTTTTTTACTCTCTACGATAGAAGTGCTCCCTTCCGAGTGAGGTCAACTCTGGTGAAGCCTTCTCTGACCACCTGGCTAAGGCCTGGTTGCTTCTTCTTTCAGGGTATACAGTTTATACTTTTTATTTGAAATTTTATGGCTATTTGTTTAGTGGTGTTGGCCCTCTCTTCCTTTTCTTATTTACTTTCTTCCCATAGACAGTTCATTTTCAAAGATCTTATTCTGTTTTTTCCTTCAACAGTATTGTCTTAGTCTGTTTGGGCTGTTATAGCCAAAAACCATAAACTGGGTAGTTAACAAACAATGGAAATTTGTTTCTCCTACCACTGGAGGCTGGGAAGTGAAAAATTGAGGCACAGGCAAATTCAGTGTGAGAAGCTCACTTTATCATTCATAGATGGCACCTTGTTGCTGTGTCCTTTGAGGTAAAAGGGGCAAGTTAGTTCCCTATGGTCTCTTTGATAGGGGCACTAATCTCAGTTATGAGAGCACCACCCTCATGACCTAATCACCTCCTAAGACTCTACCTCCTGTTACTATCACCTTGGGATTCAAATTTCAACATATGCATTAGGGGTTGGGGAGTCGCAAACATTCAGACCATAGTAAATATGAGAAATATAAAAATTCCAAAGTCTCCTTAGCTAAGTTTCAGATGTAGAAAAATTATAAAGACTGTGGAAAGCAACTTTTTTCATTCTAACACTGGAATAGGAGTCACCTCGTAATTCCAGAAAAATTCCACTAAATATTCACTGTTTTAGAATAACCCCCAAAGCACAACAGCAGGAGGTAACATGTCTGCAGATAGTAGGAAGCTGAGGAAAGGCTAAGTACTATGTGATTGACAAAGACAAGCCTAAAGATCATTCTACCCCAGTGTCCTGAATGGTCAGAAAACTGGGGCCATGAAATACATCCCTTCCCTGCTTGGGGGATATAAATTTTATCTTTATAATCAGAGACTGGTCAGTTTGATGATTTTCTGAAGAAACTGATGTCTTTGGTGTTTGGGAATTTTATTCAATATGTTTTACCTTCAACACATGATGCTTTCTCAGGTTTAAGAAAGAGTGAAATTAGTAGTGATGTTTTATTCAATTGGATTACAAAAGGAAACATGGTGATACTCTAGGTAATGTTCCCAATCTCAAATGGGTTCTTACATGTTACGAACTTTTACCTCCTAGAGGAATACTCTTTCCTGCCTATTCTTCATGATGAATTTATTGGAGTATTTTAAAGAAGTAAATATAAAAATATTGTTCACTTACTACTCTAATATCCTGCTTGCCCCCCACTCTATTAAGATGTACAGCAGGAGAATGAAAAGAATATGATTTATACTGGTAATAAAATGATATGTCATTTGCCAATATTCAACATTTATTTAAATGACTTTAAGAGCTTAATGTGAAAAATTGTATACTCAAGCAGCACCCTAGATGCAATATAGCTGTGCTAAGGACGTGGAGGTATCTGTAATGAAGGAACACCAGCTATGTAGTTTGTCTTTGGGGCTAAAAAAGCTTAAAATCTCAGATAGAGAAACACTGAATAAAATTTATCAATTTAAGTTAAATACATATTACATATATATATATTGTTTTGTTTCGTTTCGTTTCATTGCCGGAAGCATTGGCCAGTGCTCTTGTATACTTTCCATAACAAACAATTTGAGCTGTTCAGGTATCAATTAAAAAGTGACTGCTAAGATTGTCCTGATGGCAGCCTGGTGGCCCTGGTGTCTTCAACCTAATGTCCCGGAGGGATGTGAAGATGCATAAAATGCTTCCTTCAAATAAGGTCGAACCTTTACAGTTTTCTGAAATTGCCACAGGCAAATTCCAAGGTGAAGTCTTCGAGTTAAAAGTGGATCACAATCAAGTTGTACACGTTATTTTCCCCATAATGGAACCATATGGCACATTTCCTATATAGCACCTGATAGAAAGGATGAGCAGCTTAGGACAGAGGGACAGGAGGGGACAGAAAATGTATCAGGCGCTCATACATTACACAAGTCAGAGAGACGAAATGATGGATTCAGGTGCAGTCAGCCAGGCATTTTCAACCGGAAGAATCAATTTTATTTAGGAGTGGCCTTCAATTAGTGGGTTTCGAGTTGCTTGAAGGTGTGTTTTTACCTCGATGCCTGTCTCAGTGTTTTTGACAACGTGACACAAGTTCTTTGACATTTCATTCTGAAGTAGAGTTTCTCACGGACTTTTCTTTTAAATGGTAGCATTAAATAACTAGTCCATCCCAGTACTGATTATCTTCGGCTTCTTTAGGCCAAACAGTACCATGTCGTCTGAGTTTCAGAATTTATTACCCATACTTACCCCTGAAGGAGACAAGCAAAGGGCCATCACACCATAAAGGATGTCAGATCCAAGATGCAGCCAAACAGGTGAACTTATCTTTTTAGTTGCCATTTCCATGCACACGTAAGATTATTTTGATTTGGGAATATCAGTTGAAATGTCCTGCCTTTGTGTTCCAAAAATAATTTGGGGAACAAGTATAAGTTTTTCAGAATGAGAGTTAAGATTGACATTCGGGGGCTTTGCTTTTCCACAGAACCCTGCAGGGCGGCCTCTGTCACTCCTGGGTACTGAAGCGTGGACTGGAGCTCCGAGAGCACCCACTGTTCTGAGGTCTCCCACGTACCAGGCTGCAATATTTTAAGAAATGACAGCCTCAGCTTCAGAGAGAAACTCCTCAGGATTTTCTTTTAGCTCTAAATTTTTAGTCCCTACTCCCTTTCTATAAACTTTCTCCATTGCACATACGCGTGATCCCAGGAAAATGAATCCATTATTTCCTTTCTACCTGATTTCTACTCACATTCCTCCCAAATCTGCACAGAAGCATTGACTCACATCTTTAAGTCCTATTTCTTATTGACTTAATGGGAAAGATATTGCTATCACACGGAAGGAGCAAGAAAATTGAAAAGTGTGAGGGAAAAAATGACTTAGGTATTCCAGTAGTAAATCACTAATGTGGCAGAGTCGGTCATTAGTTAATGTCACGTGTAGGAAGACCTCTTTACATTTACCAAAACGTAAATTCAAAACTTTTATTGTAAGATGAGAGGAGCTCAAATTCAGTTTTAATAGCACAGTTAAAATTCCTACTTTTAAATTTTTTAATGAAGCATTATTTGGGCTGAAAATGAGTTATCCAACAACAACAAAAATATTCTAGCTTACACTGAATAATATTTTTTAAAAGATGTTATAATAATAAGTAAAAGTAAAACTATATTCAGCTGCAACTCAAATGTATTTCTTTCATGTTTTCCTAAAACAGTTTCAAAGATCATTTTTTTAAACATTTTAAGTATATTTATCATTGATTCTACGATTTTGAGCTCTTTAACCATATGAGGGGGACGAGAAGAAATCCACTCAAGGAGAGGAGTGAGGTGGTGAGCACAGAGAGAGATGTGACCGCTGAGGTCGCAGGAAGGAAGCCCACACTGAAGAATCAATTTCAGATTTATTATCTTGCTAGCTTTATGCTGAATCTTTAATTAAAGTCATAATTTTCCACGTTTAAAGTGATGTCTGAATATACTGTGCCAAATTTGGGTTTGCATTATGGCTCCAAATCAAAATACTGCTTGTGTGTTCCTAGTAACAAATACCCTGCGATAACTCAGTAAGAATAAGCACATGTGAGGCAGGATCTGTGGTCTGGAGGGTCTGTGAACAAAGCCACTCATCTCATACATCCTGGAAAAACAACTCTCAAGTCTTCCCTCAGAAGACTCCTCCTTTGGCGCTGGGCACAGTGGCTCACACCTGTGATACCAGCACTCTGGGAGGTTGAGACAGGAGGATTGCTTGAGCTTAGGAGTTCGAGACCAGCCTGAGCAAGAGTGAGACCTGTCTCTACTAAAAATAGAAAACTAGGGCGGCGCCTGTGGCTCAAAGGAATAGGGCGCCAGCCCCATATGCGGGTTCAAACCCAGCCCCGGCCAAAAATAAAAAAAAAATACAAAATAATATAAAAATAGAAAACTAGTTGGACATTGTGGCAGGCAACTGTAGTCCCAGCTATTCAGGAGGCTGAGGCAAGAGGATTGCTGGGGCCCAGGTGTTAGAGGTTTCTGTGAGCTAGGCTGACTCCATAGCACTCTACTCTGGGGCAACAGAGTGAGGCTCTTGTCTCAAAAAAAAAATTAAAAAATTAAATGAAATAATAATATCCCTATCAAAAGCATAGCGAGTATATTATCACTTAAATATTTTTCTCAGATCAAATAAGCTATAATTCTGCTCCCTTAATATACATTTAATTTTCTAGAAGAGCTTCAAAGTTTGTGTGAAATTTCCATTTGTTTAAATAATAAAAGCAGAACAGGTTATAGATTCTCAACTCAGGTTTAATGTGAACTCTCAGGTAGAGTCCATGTTTTTCTTGTACATTTTAATTAGTAAATCAAGTCCAATTTAAAGATGTAGCCTCAGCTTCAGTGTAAATTCCATCCTCTTCCCCTATGGTTACTAGACCCATGACTTCAGGTGGGAGAAGGGGCATTGTTCTGCTCTTTGATACCCCTTTCTGTATATATACGTATATATACATATATATATATATATTTATTTATTTATTTATTTATTTAGAGACAGGGTCTTGCTCTGTTACCCTGGCAGGAGTGCAGGGGCGTAATTGTAGTTCACTGCAGCTTTTTTTTTTTTTTTTTTTGTAGAGACAGACTTACTTGTTAATTCTGTTTAAGTATGCTGTTTCATATCGTCAAATGGCAGCAAAATGTAAAGAGCATATTTGGTGATTTCTGTGGCCAAGGCCATCTCACTTTATTGCCCTGGGTAGAGTGCCGTGGCGTCACACAGCTCACAGCAACCTCCGACTCCTGGGCTTAGGCGATTCTCTTGCCTCAGCCTCCTGAGTAGCTGGGACTACAAGTGCCCGCGACAATGCCTGGCTAGTTTTCTGTTTTGCA
>CAUYRH010052171.1:0-24440 GCA_963574655.1 Perodicticus potto | reverse complement strand
ACTGGTTAACACAGCCTTCATGGCATTTTCTTAGTTATTGTGTTAAGACATTTATATTCTGCATTTAGTAAGTTTCACCTAAAAATATGGAACGCTTCATGAATTTGCGTGTCATCCTTGAGCAGGGGCCATGCTAATCTTCTCTGTATTGTTCCAATTTTAGTATATGTGCTGCTGAAGCGAGCACTTTCCTTTCTTCTTATTTCAGACTGATGGGAGGGTGCAAATGTTTGTTTAAGTTGCATTGCTTTCCTAACAAGTTGTAGCTGCACCCTTCACCCAGGGGGCTCAATGGCTTATTTTCTATGGATCAATGGTTTCTCATAAACACTCTCAAGATAAAAGATAAACTTTAAAGACATAATAAGAATTTATATTAGTCGTTTTGGTTGTGACGTGCATGATATGTGGGAAGTGGAACTCTGTTAGCTACATCACAGGATCCAGTTGACTTCTCTGCATGCAGCTCTCAAAAATGTTCAGTGATTGACTGATAAGGCACACCCAGGGGTGCAGCAGGTAAATCTGGTTAAGCCTAGTGTGATAAATTTTCCTAAACACAGAACAAAATAAAATTGAAGCTCACCCTTCAATTTAATTGTAATTTAAAGAAAAGAATAGCCTGAAATACTGTCATATCTGAAAGTGAAGAAGTCAACAGAGACAACTGGGGTTACATTTAAAAAACTGGAAGAGGGTCCCAATGAACAAGGATGAGGCTATCTGAGCATTGAGAAGAATGAGTGCTTTCAGTTCAAGCACACCAAACACATTAAAACCCATGTGTTATTAATTATTTAAAAAAACACTTATTGTTCATCTTTAGAGGGTAGGGTACCAACTCGTTGCTCTAAAAACTGGAAGGTAAAGGGAAATAAGCTACAGAAGACCAGCCTGAGGAAGAGTGAGATCCTGTCTCTACTAAAAATAGAAAAACAATCCAGGTGTCATTGCAGGCACCAGGAGTCCTCACTACTCGGAAGGCTGAGGCAAGAGGATCTCTTGAGCCCAAGAGTTTGAGGTTGCTGTGAGCTACGATCACTACCCAAGGCAACAGAGAGACTCTGTCTCAAAAAAAATAAATAAATAAAATAAGGCTAAAGAATAAAGACAAGAAAAGGAGGTAGAAAGATACGTAGAAAAGATGCCTGCAATACAGTGCAAAATGGAAAAAGCAAACTGCACACCACTGTACAAATGCATCCCAAAGTGTTATAAAAACAAACAAAAATATACAATGCTTTTATAGGCTTGGTTAAAAATTCTGGGAAGACAAACTATTAATAGTGTTTATCCCCGAGGAATGAAAATGGGCATTGTAGAAGAAAGAAAATGATTTTCACTTTGTACTTTTTATTACTTTTGTAAAAATTTTAAAGTAATAAATCTCTAAACAAAATCTTCTCACTGTTCCAGGAAAAGGCCTAATTTATCATGAACTATATATGAAAGTCTTGTCATGATGCTACACTGCCTTCTAGATGAAGCCCAAATTTGTTCTTATAATGAAAAACATAAAACAAAGTTTCAAAAGATGTACAAATCGAGTGCTTACTGTAACACTGCTGAAGGAGAAAAGGCCGTGGTAAATTCTGCTACCACTGTCATCAACTTACTGTAACAAACTGGTCAACATACGGAGGTGGTCAACACAAGGAACTAGGCCTGCTGTTCTGATATGTACATGTGGTATACGGCCAGTCTATGAAAATCAGGTCAACTTAAGGAAGTGGTCAATGTGGGGAGGTGGTCAACTACAGAGGTGCTACTGTATTTTAAATAGCACTTTTAGAAAAAGGTCTATTTAATTACTTCATTTAGTCCACACCTGTTCTTTTCCAAGGAACGCTGCAATTGAGTGGCACCCAATTAATCATCCATTGAAAATGTGAGACAGGAAACTCAGGCTAAGGCGTGGAGACTCCTGGTGAGGCTGAGAGCTTGGTGTAAAGCACACCCCACCCAGGGGCCAATGTCCCTGCAGCCCAGGCTGCGTCTTCTCAGCCCGGGAAGGCAGGGCCCAGCCCAACACAGGGTATTTATTTTAATCCCTAGTTAAGAAGTTTAACAGAAATACTGAAAGGTATAATCAGAAATATTCTCAAGTGTTGGCAGAACTGAAAAGAATGAGAATATAACAACAATTAAAATGACCTCTCCAAGTGCTGGTAACTCTTACGGGCATAAGTCAGGACCTCTGTATTAGCCAGTTTTATACACATCACTGCACACACAGTCTTCCCATGTGTCTATGTCAGCTGACAGTGACAGCTTGGAACAGAAGATCTTAGAGTCAAGGGAAGTCGTCCTTAGGAAAAAACACAAGGCATTACAAAGTGGACAATAAGGATATTTAATTTGGGAACCATGAACCCACAGTGGCTGGGATTCATGGAGGTCTACACACATCCTCTGAAAGTGTAAGAAAAACGGTGTGCGTGCACACACGTGTAGGCGTGGTACTTGCAGTGCATTTTTCCATGGGAGAATACTTAGCTTTAATCAGATTCTGAGAGGGATCTCGACCCTCAAAAACCCATAATCACTCCTCAAAGGGAACATGCCTTTATAAATCATCCTAGGCTCTCCAGCTGGTAACTGTACAAAACAGTGAGTGGTAGACAGGCTTGAACTAGACTCTGCTTTGTTAAACAACAGACGAAGAAACCCAGAAGGAAGTAGTGATTCCTAAAAGATGCTTTACAGAAATAAAAAGAAGAAAAGTGCATCTTAAATGTGTACCCAGGCAGGCAAAGAAGGCTCCGGGAGCAGTGTGCAGGAAGCACGCATCCTCCGCTCCAGTTACGGACAAGGGAGTGTCCAGCACCACCATGAACAAGCACGACAGAATGTCGAGAGAGGACAGATAACAAGGAATGAGCCAGCAATTCCACTGCCATGCAGTTACCAAAGAGAAAGGACAGCTTTTCCCACCAAAACACACAGCAAAGCATGTCACAGTAGTGTTACTTTCCTTATAGCCCCAAACTGGAAACAAACTAAATGCCCATCGATAGGAGGATGAATAAATAAATTGTCGTATGTTCACAGAATTAAATTCTAAAAAGTAATAAAAAATTAACTACTGCCACATGTAACAATGTAAGTGAACTATGTAGACTTCACGTTGAACCGAGAAACTAGCCACAAGAAGGGATGTACTTTTCTCTCCTAAGTACACCTTAGGAAAATGAAAACCACCTAAGAAAAATGAAAACCTCTTCATGTCCTCATCAAGCCCATACATGAACATTTATAGCAGCATTATTCATAATAGACTTTAAAAAAGGAAACAACTCAAATATCCATCAACTGATGGATCAAAAAATATAGAGGGGGGAACAGGGAATAGGGAGTGACCGCTAACGGCAATAACCTTTGAGGGTGATGAGAAAAGTTCTGGAAAAGAAAGTGACCATACTTGCACAAACTTGTCAATACACTGAAAACTTCTGAACCGGAAACTTTAAAGCGTAAATTTTATGGTGTGTGAATTACATGCCAATAAAAAACTTAATTTAAGAAAAGAGTTAATCCAGCCCTTAGGGAGGCTAAGGCAGGAAGATCACTTGAGGCCAGGAATTCAAGATCAGCCTGAATAACACAGTGAGACAAAATTTTTTTAATTAGCTAGATATGGTAGTGCATGCCTGCAGTCCCAGTTACTGCAGAGGCTGAAGCAGGAGGATCACTTAAGCCCAGGAGTTTGAGGCTGCAGTGAGCTACATGGCCCCTACTGCACGCTATCCTAGACAAGAGAGCAAGCCCCCTATCTTGAATGAATGAATGTTTTCAAAAGATATGTATGGTATGGTTCTATTTACATGAAGTTTGAAAACAGACAAAAATAAACTACGGTGATGAGGGTAAAAATAGTGGTTACCTTTAGCAGAGGAACCTCTGCAGAGCTAGATATGTTTTATATCTTGATTTGGCTGGTGGCTACATAATAAATATACATATTTATATTTATATATGCACATACATACATATACATTTAGCATGTTTACACTTGATGCACTTAAGATTTATGGGGTTTTTTAATGTAAGTTAAGCATTTCAGCAGTTCTTCAGAAAAAAACTTTTCACTGAAATCCACTGCATTTTGAGGATCAGTGCATTATTGGACAAACCCCTGGAACAGTGTTTAACACATAGTTTGGGCTCAGTGAATTGACTGTACCCCACTAGCTGCCTATACCAATACCCTAGAGTCATCGCTGACTCCACATCTCTTGTATCTCATGTCCAAAATAATACAACCATTGTAGGTTCTGCCTTGAAAATATATCTAGCCAATGATTTCTTAACAACTCATCAATCTGATTCCAATCACCATAACTTCTCTCCTGGCTAAAGCAACAGCCTGCTGACAAGTCTCCCTGTGTCTGCCCCTGCCCCTTCCACGGCTGTCAACCGTGGAAGCCCTGTCAACCCTTCCACGGCTACACTTAACTCAGTAAAACCAAAGGTCTCCCCACAGCCCACAGGGCCCTGCATGAGTTGCTCTCAGCCTCTACCACTCCCAATAACCTGCCTGACCTCACTTGCCACTCCCTGGTCATTCACCAGCTCCATCCCAGCCACACTGACCTGCCTGCCATGACTGGAGCTTCTCCAGGACACCCCTACCTCGGGCCCTTTCCCCTGGATGTTCTCTCCACCTCTGCCTGTTCCCCAAGATTCCTGCGTAGTCAACTCTGCCTCCTACTTCAAGCCTCTGGTCAAGTATCAGCTTTGCCTTCCCTGGCATTGTAAAAAATTGTACCCCTCCTCTGCTAGCACTCATGGTCACCCTGCTTTATTTATCTACATAACATATCACCCTTGGGTAAGTGCCCAGCAATTAGTAGGTGCTCAAAAACTATTCCCTGAATAAATGAACACATGAACAAATAAATGTGTAAACAAAATAAACAAATGATTGTTACTCCTGAACTCAGAATGAAATTCTATGACCTTGGGAGCAATGTGAATTGTCATAAATATGAATTACTTGGATCATAAACAGGAAGTAGAGAAGACAGTCACAGCCGCCTGTAATTTCACTGGATTCTGTTCATGATCTCCTTAAAAAGAAAAACAAAAACAGTAAGGCAAAAGGAAATGTACTCCCCTTTCTCCTTTGCCTCGTCACCCCCACGTCCTTATTAAGAAAGAGATTCCCCTAAGCTTTGAAAAGGAGAATGTGAGTGTGACGTGAAGGAATATAATTTTGCAGGCACACTGTTATTCATTTGCAGATTTTCAGAGGAAGTTTTCTGTTAAAAGTTAGGCAAATGATGGCAGGTACAACTTTTTCCAGATAAAATGTGCTGCAGAAGTGAGAACTATTTTCCAGGCAGTAGCATTATAAATGTTCTCAAGGGTCATCCTGCCCACAGATTAACAACAGCTTTGCCGGAACAGGCTTTGATGTTAGCCAGGAATGACGAACAACAGACCTCCTGTGCTCCTCGCCTGCTGGATGAAAACATGGGAACATAAAGAAGTCCTGGTGCTTCTTCACTTTTATCCTTGAACAAACACAGACATAAAGCAGATGTGACCTCACTAAATATGCGCTGGATCAAGTGATGCACAGTTTTGATTGCACTTCTAATGATTATACATCAGGATGTTCCCACTCTGGGTGACTGAATCCAGGCAAAAGACAAAAGTTACCCTCTGCACCACAGACATGAAAGTGGATTTGAGGCATAAATTCTGAAATAAATACTTTAGCAATGTGATTATAGGATTACTTTTCTATAGTCCAACTGCAAAGTGGAACTATCTGCTTGTTAGAACAACTGGCTACCAAGATAGATGACTTTCATAGTCTGAAGAAACACCTTTGAACTCCTTCCTGGAATCATAGCATCAAGAAAGGAAAAGAAATTCCTTAACCCAACCCTCACAAACAGAAGGCATAGAAATCTATAGGTGAATCACAATTCAGCCAAGCAAAAATCAGAAAATATTTGATTCCACAGAGCCAGAGAGAGGGAAGTAGTCAGAACATGCTTTTACTGGTACACAATTATCGAATAGCATGGAGGTGGTTCAACCTAACCTATACAAAGAGAATTACACCAGAATCAGACTCTGGTGTAATTCTTTTTGATACTACCAAAGTGATTTCTTGTTCATAACTCGAAATTTATTTATTTATTTATGTATTTTGTGACAGAGTCCCACTCTGTCATCCAAAGTAGAGTGGTGTCATAGCTCATAGCAACCTCAAACCTCTTGGGCTCAAGTGATCCTCTTGCCTCAGCCTCCCAAATAGCTGGGACTACAGGCTAGCCGCACACCTGGCTAGTTTTTCTATTTTAGCAGAGATGGAGTCTCTATTCTTGCTGAGGCTGGTCTCCAACTCCTGAGCTCAAGCAATTCACCTGTCTTGGCCTCTGGAAGTGCTAGGATTATAGGCATGAGCCACCACACCCAGCCCATAACTCAAGATTTAGTCCCATTACTGAGCACAGAAACTGGCATAGTAGATAGCCAATAAATGTCAGTTTAATTAAAATTTAATTCTAAACCTTAAATCTCATTCTTCCACGAAGGCTTCCATGAAGCCTTCCCTGACTACATTAGCTCACAAGAAAACCCCTTCTTAGACTCCTGCAATACTCACTATCCCACAATGATTATAAACTGTTTTTGTCGCTGTTTATTTGTGCATAGATCCTTATCTGCCCAACTAGACTGTGAGTCCTTCAGATCCAGACTACACATTAAACTTCTGAATAACCCAACAGTACCTAACTCTGGGGATACAGAGTGGGTTAAATACCCCAAGCAAGTACAAATAACTTGAAATGTTAAATGTCTGCAAAACACATACACACAGAGACACACACAGACACAGATGTTCTTACATGGCTCTTCACGAGCTGCTCCTTTGAAGACCTAATAAAATATGCATGCAAATTCAAGGAACCTGGAAAATAAGACCATTCTACTTTGTCCCATGTCCCACATTCACCGAGCTTAGAGAAAATAGAGCTAGTGTTTTCTGCAGTACTCAGGAAGCCTTGGATATGAGTTTGAATAAGAAATGAGCAGAAACAACCCGACAATTTGCCACTCTAAAACATGGAAACTTCCCTCAGATGTGGCTTGGTCCTAACTTAGCGTGGCTTGCCTCCTTAGAGATCTGGTTTTATGAAGGGGTCTTTTCCAATAAAGTCTGAGGGAGATTTTATCCAGTAGACTCATACCACCTCTGCCCCGCTGACAGCATAACAAACAGTCTGGCAATGGTGTTTTCTTCTTTATTACTGCAACACACATGGGTCATTTATGACTAATTTATGCTCACCAGACAGAAGATCTGCATTGAGTGGATTTTCAGGTAAAGCAGCAAAACTGGGTATTTAAAAACCCAGAGTGTTAGCCAGCTGCAGTGGCTCACACCCATAATCCCAGCACAGGTTCAAAATCAGCCTGAGCAAGAGTGAGACCCCATCTCTACTAAAAATAGAAAAAAATAGGTAGGTATAGTAGCAGGCACCTACAGTTCCAGCAACTTGAGAGGCTGAGGCAAGAGGACCACTTGAGCCCAAGAATTTGAGGTTGTTGTGAGCTATGACACTATAGCACTCTACTAGGGTGACAGAGAGAGATGCTGTCTCAAAAAAAAAAAAAAAAAAAGACACCCATTAAAACAGTGTGTCGTTGCATGTATCTGCTTTTCTTTCCAATGAGCTCGGAGTTATCCTATCAGGGCGTGTGTGTGTGTTTGTGTGTGTGTGTGTGTGTGTGTGTGTTTTGAGGGTTGAAGAGTGTTATGTTGTTCCACTTCTTAACTTGAGTTTAATTCCCTTGGTGGGTACATGTACGTGAGCAAAAACATGCTTCCAGACTGCCTTTCAAATTCACAAAATTACTTTTGCTTGCTAAAATTCCAAGTAATTTAAAGCTGAGCAATCGACTAAGTCAGGGCCAGACGGTCCAAAGGAGGAAATCAATCTTCCAAAGTTTCGCTATACTAGTTAAACACCACCTAGTCAAAGGCCATGTTGTTTTAGCTGAGACTTTCAGTTAGTACACAAAAACATGCACGTTTAAATTTCAAAGAAAAATAACTCACGAAATTTGCCTTCTTGCTTTCTCCTTCCTTCCTTCTTTCCCACAATCACTTAAGGCAGTGGTTCTCAATCTGTGGGTCACGACCCCTTTGGGAGTTGAACAACCCTTTCACAGGGGTCACCTAAATATATCCTGCATATCAGATATTTACATTACAATTCATACAGTTATGAAGTAGCAACAAAAATAATGTTATGGTTGGGGGGTCACCACAACATGAGGAACTGTACTAAATGGTCGCAGCATTAGATCACAGCTTAAGTCAGAACCACTGACTTAAGGCTTTAGTCCTCACTTACCAGTAGTGTTCCTACTCTGGCCATTCTTGGTACCTCATTGATGCCATTGTCTATTTTCGGGACTAGGAGCCAATTCAGGTGTGTATCACAAGAAACCACAAAACACTACCCCTTTTGCAGATATAAAGTCATATATTATTAATGTCATATAGTTCAACCCTAATGTAGGATTATCAACATCTTTGACTCCTCCCCTCTTCGGGCTACTCATGCATATGTTAAAAAGTTTTGTCAAATCAAATTCCATAAGGTCTTCCCAGTGTATGTCTTGTTCTATCTTTATATCATTTTCCATTTTTTTTTTTTTGGGAGACAGAGCCTCAAGCTGTTACCCTGGGTAGAGTGCCGTGGCATCACAGCTCACAGCAACCACCAACTCCTGTGCTCAAGTGATTCTCCTGCCTCTGCCTCCCAAGTACCTGGGACTACAGGCACCCACCACAATGCACGGCCATTTTTCGGTTGCAGCTGTCATTGTTGTTTGGCAGGCCCAGGCTGGATTCGAACCCACTAGCTCAGGTGTATGTGGCTGGCACCTTAGCTGCTTGAGCCACAGGCGCTGAGCCCATTTTCCATTTCTTAAATAAACACCACTGAAGCTCTTCCCCTCTGAACAGAACAACTGTAATTGTGCCTTTCTTTGATTCTACATCACTCATATCTCATTTCCCAATCCAATTTCGAGACCATTAGATCAGCTTCTTCTTTTTTTTGAGACAGAGTCTCACTATGTCACCCTGGTACAGTGCTGTGGTGTCACAGCTCACAGCAACCTCAAACTCTTGGGCTTAAGCGATTCTCTTGCCTCAGCCTCTTCTAATACTCCTTCTAAAATATTTCCCTGTTCAAAAAATCTTACACATCAAACACAAATTTATTTGCCAATTCTTGACATGTCACCTCTCTCATCTCATTATTTCATTAACCTGTTTCATTATTCTCCAACAGACTCTCTGTCTTAGACAAGTAAATTCCCCGCCCCAAACCCACAGGTTATTTTTCCTTCCTAAGGGACTTAGTGTGGACTATTCTAGCATCTGAATAATTCTGTCTATCATCTTCCAACAATGTAAGTCCCCTTCTAACTTTGAAACCCTGGAGAAATAGTTTTCCCAGGAAGGCTTCCTAATTAACTTTCTAATACTCACATAATCCTATTACAAAGAAATCATTCTTGCTCATTGTTTGGACAATTGCTCCTACCTGAATTTCTGACATGTATCTCTAAACCATCTTCTCACAGAAGCTGCTGTATAAGGACTTCTAAGTTTTCTTCAGAACATAACCACTGGGTGTCCCATTTTTCATGTGAGATAGGCTTTCCTTTCAGTCTTAGTGAGAATTATAATGGTCATCCTTGATATTTGGATAAGTTATTTTTTTAAACTGTGAAACAGTCGACAAAATTCTAAAATACCACTTCCTTCAGGAAACTAATGGGTGATGAGTCACGGGCAAGACTGGGAAAGTTAGAAGGAGCTGGAAATGTAAACTTTTGAGTCCATCAGCACCAAGGTGACAATTTAAACCATAGAAATAGATGACATTTAAAGGAGTGTGGAGGAAAAGGGTGAAACCTGGGGAAATCCATGCCTTTGAAGTGTCTGTTAACTGACATATAGAAATGAGATTCCCTTCTGGTATCTGACTGTATTATGTCACGCATACTAACACCTGCAGCCTTTCTCCGAAGGTTTAGTTGGATTCTCTATGAATTTCTTAGGCGTTATCATCTCTACTCTGCAGTTTGAAAGTCCAAGAGGCAGGCTCGGCGCCTGTGGCTCAACGGGCTAAGGCGCCAGCCACCTACACCTGAGCTGGCAGGTTCGAATCCAGCCCAGCCGCCAAACAACAATGATGGCTGCAACCAAAAAACGGCCGGGCGTTGTGGCAGGCGCCTGTAGTCCCAGCTACTTGGGTGGCGGAGGCAAGAGACTCGCTTGAGCCCAGGAATTGGAGGTTGCTGTGAGCTGTGATGCCACGGCACTCTATCCAGGGTGACAGCTTGAGGCTCTGTCTCAAAAAAAGAAAAAAGAAGAAGAAAGTCCAAGAGGCAAAGTACAGGAAGAAACTGGACTCATGCTTAGTTACCATTGTCTTTTAAATGTCCAAGTCAGGAAATTTAAAATGGACTGTGATCCAAGCAACAATCACTTAACATGTTACTCACAAATTTCTGAGAGAAAAGTTACTGCTATTCCACAATGTAAAATATCAAGCCTTTGTGGAAAACTCTGAATTTTAGCTGTCTTTTAAGTCAAAACTGATTTTCTAACTCTAGTAATCATACAGTTTCAATCACTATTTTTTTTTTCTCCTGGAGAAACAATGAACTACTAATATGTTCCAGTATATTCACCACCTGCTCCTGATTCTGAGAGGAAATAAAAACCATTCAAGTATTGTGTCAGGTTGTACCATTTCAGGTCTGAGGATCACAATCAAATATTATATTCATTTTAGAAATCCAAGCCTACGGATCTCAGGAAATGCAAAAGTTAACTTATCTATCAGTTTCTTATGTTATTAACTCTGATAAATGTCATGAAAGCAGGAATGAAGACATCTTAATATTCCATTTTCTTTATTATGGCCTGTGTCCCCTAGCTATGACTTCTTAAATCAAGTAATAATTTTAAATACTATACCTGAGATACACAGTTGTAGAAATTGTTTGAAAATGAAAATAGGTATGCTTCACTAATGAAGTATGGGTTTCTTTCCCTGGTACTATTAGAATAATTTTTATAACTGCTAATTAATATTTGCTTAATATGCAATAGTTATAAAGCATGAAGCCAGAATTCAATAAAACCCAGTAAACAAGAGGCAACAGTTCCGAGTAAACCATTAGGATAACAAGAAACTATTCTACTCTTTCTAAAATGCCTGGTGCAGGACAAGAAAACCTCTTTTTACTACTTTTTTTTTTTTTTTTGAGACAGAGTCTCACTTTCTCACCCTTAGTAGAGTGCCATGGTATCATAGTTCACAGCAACCTCAAACTCTTGGCCTCAAGTCATCCTCCTGCCTCAGGCTCCCAAATAGCTGGGAATACAGGTACCTACCCCTATGCCCAGCTATATTTTAGAGATGGGGTCTCATTCTTGCTCAGGCTGGTCTCAAGCTCCTGAGCTTGGGCAATCCACCTGCCTCGGCCTCCCGGAGGGTTAGGATTACAGGCGTGAACCACCACACCCAGCCAAAGAAAATCCATTTCTAACTTCTGCTATGAATTTTAGTGTAACCTTACATAAAAGTAGCGCATTTTACTCCAAATTAAAAGAATGTTTTCTCAATTTAAAAAATATTCACCATGATGTTGAGCTTCAGCCTGCAAATGTAGATTTCCAAGTTCAATATTCAATACATTCTTGCCTTTCATTTTTGCAATCTGGGTTGAGAGCCACCATGGTTATAGACTCTAACTTCCCAGCCTTCCCCTGAAGTAATATATCATTCTATGTATTGATTACCTCTTGTTTTAGACATCTCTCTGAGAGCACACCACACTCACGATGCTGCCCTGTCATTCCTTTCTAGATAGTAAGTCATGGGACCACCCCTCTTCTGGCAAATAATTCCATCTGAAAATAGGCATCTTGGCTGCGCAGCCCTTCATACAAGAGGTATGTCCCCACCCAGGTCCCCTATACTTGATGATAACTTATTGATATGTTGACCATGCCCTTTATTTCCGGCCCAGGATACCATAAAAAGGTAAAAGAACCACAAACCACCATAGTTACACTGAGACAACAGGCGGAAACCAGGATTGCCAGGCATAATGGGACATACAGTTATAACAAATTAGTCCAAACAGATTCTCTCTATATACATGAAATGTGGAGAGAAAGCCAACAGAAACACACAAGAGAGAACACAGTAAACAAAGTCCTGAGGCAGAAGAAAAGGAAGTAATTATCTTGAATGAGAAGAAAAAGTGAAATAGAAGGGAATGAAGAGAAAGTCATCAATGGGGACAAACAGCTGACATTCATACACTGTACTGTCAAGTGTAGATACCTCGCGGCGTTCACTCTCTGAAACAATCCTATGGGACAGGTATGATTTCCCCCACTTCACAAATAAGTTAAGTGAGGATATCAGCTCAGATCATGCAGCTAGTTAACACTGCCCAAGCAACGAAAACAGTTGAGTCACCATAATGGCAAAAAATCCAGCTAGTAGTTTCCAAAAAAGGTGTGCACATTTCAAGGGAGTGCCCAAACAGTCTACTGAATGTGGAAAAGGATTTTAGAAATCAAGTTTATTTTTATCCCCTAGTTTCAAATATTCTTTTGTATATATTCAATAATGTAGTATTATAGTCATACATATATATCATTTATAAATAAATGTATATCTAGTGTACTCACTTTTTTTCTGATGAGGCATGTGATCACAAAAGTTGAAAGATCACTTCCCAGAGTTCAGAGCAGTTTTTACACATTGTGGCATCAGCAGGACTAACTCAAACCACCAGAACAATCAATGTAGCCTTGAGGCTCAGGTGGTGGTAACCAAGATTGACTCATGTTCCCCCTTATTTCTCTATATGTTCTGACATATAGAGAATGAACTTAAATCAAATGAGCTCAAAAGGTAAAATATCACCCAATTTTTTTTTTTTCAATTTTTTGGCCGGGGCCAGGTTTGAACCCACCACCTCCGGTATATGGGGCCAGCACCCTACTCCTTTAAGCCACAGGTGCCACCCAATAGCATCCTAATTTTAAGTCCTAAGCCAACCCCCCAAAACAATGTGATTTTAAACCCAGACAGAAAATTATTTTTTTCATTATATTTATATTTATAGATATTTCATCTTTGTTTCATGCCTGCCTGGTTTCTTTTCTTTTCTTTTTTGAGACAGAGTCTCACTCTGTTGCCCTGGGTAGAGTGTTCCTTGGTGTCACAGCTCACGGCAACCTGAAACTCCCGGTTTCAAACAACCCTCTTGCCTCAGCCTCCCAAGTAGCTGGGACTATAGGCACCCACCACAACTCCCGGCCCCTTAGAGACAAAGTCTCACTATAGCACAGTTGTTCTCAAACTCCTGAGGTCAGGCAATCCACCCGCCCCAGACTCCCAGAGTACTAGGATTACAGGTGTGAGCTACCACGGCCGGCCACACAATTATTTTTACCACATGCATAACCCAGCTATGTATCTATGTTTTGAGAAGGCAATGCATATACAGGACTAACAATTAACTTTCACTGGTAAATAGTCTCCTCTTTTAAGAAAGTTGTCTTCATTTCATGTTAGACATCTTAATTTTAACAACCTGTTTGTTAGTAATTAAACTCTTTTTGTCTATGCTAAATTCCTCAGAATACTTGGGCCTGTCTCTCCTATTGCAATCTCGACTTATGGTATTTTTTATTTATGATGAATTTATCTTTAAGTAGAGCAGCCATCTGTAGTTGGTTTTCACCCTTTGTGTAACTTGTCAAATACATGGAAATGTTTATTTAATTCAACTTTTATTCTTCATCTGACTCTATGATCCAAATCCAACTCTGTCTGACTTTACTGCACTCCTATGAAGTTCCCATGTTGTGACAATGCTTTAGGTAGACTCCTTAGCAAAACATCCTCTTGGGTATGTTGAAGATGAGAAAGTGATGGTAGATGTGGCTGCTAAGACTACCCTATAAGAGGATTTCTAGAAATTCAAAGATAGTTCTAGAAGTACTAGAATTTAAAATAATTATATAAGCATTAATTAGAATTCCAAGGAATAATAATAGTCATTACAATTTGCTTCTGAAGGAACTGCCCAAATTGAATAATCCAGGCAAGAACCTCCCTTCCTGCCTCCTCTTCCCTCCATGTGACTCTTCCCTGTCTCTTACTGTTGCCAGGAGTAAGTTTCTTCTTCTCTTCCCACTCTCGATCTCCTCATTTCTAGTCTTGTTTCTTCCTTAACTAGACATTGTTAAGGATACATATAATATATACAATACACAGAATATATAAAAGTGTATTTTAACTGTCCACTTAACATACATTGGTGTCTCCTGTAAGTTTTAAAAGAATAGTTGAATATGAAAATTTAAAAATAACAAACCACTACATAGTACATAATAGATGCATGTTAACATTCATTCCTTCCTCACTGAGTTCATTTCGTGTACATTTTTGCCTCGCCATTAATCATTACTTGATTAATTTTGTCAGGTTCACTAGCTCTTAATGGGAGGAAGGAAAGGATTCCCCATCTTAACACTAGTCTTTCTCCATAGCAGTCTTTCCAGCCATAATGGCTCTGCAAAATTCTAACTTCGTAACATTGCTGATAAAGGATCCTGCCTGTCTCTTCCATGACCAAGGTCAAGAAGCCAAACTTAAACCTTTCAGGCATCATGGGCCATGTGCACCGCAAGGACAGAAACACTGTCCATACTACCTACTATTTTACCTCCCAGGTCTATCAAAGTACCTAACACATAAAAAGTGCTCAATAGGTAGTATAGAAATAAAGGAACGATACACACATAAAAATTATCACCTTTCAAAAAAACACCTCTCCCAGGTTATGGGTGATTAAGCCATATCTGTTACATAAATTAACATACAGTAAGAAATTCCCTTTTTTACTAATAAGAGAGTTGTTCTTTCAAACCTCTCTTAGAAGAATCTAACTGGTGTTGTATTTGCAAGCAAATTCAAATGAGTAGTTTTTATCTTTGTCCATGTAAATCAAACTCCAGTAGCAAGCCCAGGTATGTCTTAAAGTGCATTATTCATTTCCTCCCAACACCACACACTGCACAGCTCTCTTTTTCAAAGAAAAAGAAAGAGTAGTTTGTAACTGTTTGCCTTCCCTCAACAGCTGCTATTTAAATTATGAGGTGTCATTCTGTTGTAAATTATATCTTACCTAAGGAAATTGCACTAGTTTGGCAAATACTAAGCAAATCTAGCCAAATTTAATACAGAATTACTGATACTATGAGCTGGCACACACACACTTACCAAGGCAGGTAACAAAGATTACATCAAAGACTTAAAGAGTAATTAGAGGTAGCAGAGCACATCTAAAGGAGGGTTCAATAATAACAATGAAATAGTAGCTTTTGGCAAGCCCAAGAACAAGGGCTCCTTGTGACCTTCGCATTGTCTTTCTCAGATCTGTCAGTGATTAATAATAATTCTTCCACTAAACCCAAGCAAATTCTGAACTTAGGAAATTAATAGCAATACGGAGGCCAATAGAATCAAATATGAGTTCGCTGGAGTAACAAAGATAAAATTAAAAACAACTCTCAGTATTTCAAGGAAGACAAGAAAGAGAGAAGGAAAATGTAATTACAGTCATCTATCAGGCCCCTTCATGATCGCCACTTGTCAGGTCCCATCTGGGGTGCCACTTGTCGGGCCCGGGACTGGCCAGGTCTCCGGCCCTGGCTTCTCTATGGTCCAGATGCAAACCACTATGCTATTATCTTGCTCGGGAACAATTACCCTTAGGTGCCCACTTTAGCAGAAGGGAGAGACAGAGAAACGGTCTTGGAGGGAGAAAGGCAGTCTTAGTAAGAGAATGAATCTTAGCAGTCTTGGCAGAGAGACGCTATGCAGGACTTTTGCAGGCGAGAGAAGTGAAAGAGTCAGAGTAAGCGGGTCCGTGAAAGAATAGCACGTATTCTCTTTGACTGCCGTCTGCAGTTTCTTATAGATGTAATCTCATGGCTTTTAGCAATACAGGTGGAGACTTCCAATCACTAATGCTCTTGTCTCACAAGCTCTTGCGTTCTCATGTTGAGAGACGAAACCCTTCCCCATGCCCTTATCACCGTGTTATATTACTGAGATGTTACTGGTGTTTCTTATGATTACAGAATGTTCCGAGCATAGCTCTTGCTTCTCCTTTCCTTAAAGCTATATGGTCTACTACAGTCATCCTTTGGTATTCACTGGGGGAAGGGGTGGTCCAGAACCCTCTGCAGATACCAGAAACCACAAATGCTGAAGGTCCCTGATATAAGATGCCACAGTATTTGCAAATAATCTATACACATCCTCTTAAATACTTTAAATCATCTCTAGAGTATATGTAATACCTAATACAAAGCCTACTTCACATGGATTTAACACTGTACTGAACATGAAGCCAATTCAAGTTTTTGCTTTTTGGAACTTTTTGGAACTTCATAGAATTTTTTCTTCACAAATATTTCCAATCTGTAGTTTGTTGAATCCACAGATTCAGAATGCACAGATGTGAAAGGCAAACTGTATTTATTATTATTTGTCTCTGTCATTCCTTATTATATAGGGAGTGAAGGTGAGGAAGAAAACAACTCTTAGTGATACTACTTTGTGCCATAACTGTGCTAGTTAATTTACACAAATTATTTTAATTTCTAGATAACTCCAAGATGTCTGTATCACCATAAATGTAAATTACAGTACTTTATCCTGCTAAAATGAGGTAAGATAAAATAGCCCCTAGAAGTCACACTCTAGTAAATAGCACAGCCATGGTCTAAGCACCAATCAGTCTGATTCCATTACAGCCCACATCAGGGAAGAGAAGCTTCAGTATGTCAACAAAGAATTCAATGCTAAAACTATGATTCCTGAAGAGAAGTAAGCCATAACACCCAAAAGATATAGAAAATTCACTTTTCGCTCTTATCCATCTACACCCAACATTTTATGTACCATCCTTTACAGACCTAATAAAACGGTGACTCACATTTTTATCTGTGTTCTATGGTAGATGAATAATGCTGGTAAGAAAGGCTAGAATGAAGAGTCTAATGGTTTCCTAGTAATAGTGTGAAAACTTAAGTTTATGGAGATTAAGCAATGCAACTCCTAAGAAAATATTCTAATAGGAATGTGGGATGGACCTTAGTAGTCCAGTGAAGCCATGAAGCCTTTCTCAGAATAAAAATTTATTATCCACATTCATAATTGAAGGCAATGAAGCCAGCAACCAC
The DNA here is from genome assembly GCA_963574655.1 of Perodicticus potto. NCBI lineage: Eukaryota > Metazoa > Chordata > Mammalia > Primates > Lorisidae > Perodicticus > Perodicticus potto. Next base: position 7,108 of record CAUYRH010052171.1, on the reverse strand, counting down.
AGCCCCAGGCACCATGCTGGCATGCACAGATCCAACCTTCAGGACTACCTTTCAGGACCGACATTCTAAGCCAGCCCCCTGCAGACTCAGGATCAAGGCCCATCCCAGCACCAGGTGAATCTCTGTAGAACCAGGCTTCAAACCAGTCCTGTAGTCACAGTTTTCACTCCCCCCTACCACCACTGACCCAAGCTCCAAGCAAGCCTAGTGGGCCAAAGTCCATGGACATAAACAACAGGCTCATCCATTTGCTGACCCATGCACCAGGCCAGCCTGCCCAAGGGTTCAATCAGCAAGCCCACCTGAGAATCTTGCTAGAATATCTAGCAAAGGGCTTTCTCTACTGAAGTCTGTTAAGAATGAAATAGATGCCTACTTTGCAATTTGCACAAAAACCAACACAAGTTCTCAGCCAATCACAAATAATCAGGGAAACACAACACAAAAAAAGGAACAAAAATGACTCAACAGTGAATGATCCTAAAGAAATGACAATCTATACACTGCCAGACAAAAATTCAAAATAATCATCTTAAAGAAATTAGTGAGCTACAATAGAACACAAATTGAAAACCCAACAAAAATCAGGAAAACAACACACAAACAAAATTAGAAGTTCAACAAAGAGAGAGAAACCATAATAATAACCAAAGAGAAAGTCTAAAGCAAAAGAGCACAGTGAATAATTTCCATAGAGAGCTTCAACAGCAGATTTACTCAATATAAGTGAACTCAAAGACAGGTCATTTGAAACTACTCAGTCAAAGGAACAGTGAAAAAAAGAATCAAAAAGAGTGAACAAGGCTTGGCGCCTATAGCTCAGCAGTTAGGTCTCCAGCCACAACACAGTGGAGCTGGCAGGTTCGAATCCAGCCCGGGCCTGTCAAGCAACAATGACAACCAAAAAACCAGCCAGGCATTGTGGCAGGCACCTGTAGTCCCAGCTACTTGGGAGGCTGAGGGAAGAGAATTGCTTAAGCCCAAGAGTTTGAGGTTGCTGTGAGCTGTGACACCACGGTACTCTACCAAGGGCAACATAGTGAGATTGTCTCAAAGAAAAAAAAATAGAGTAAGGACTCCTGTATTTTTGGTCACAAGGAAGAGTTTGGCTATGCTTAAGCTGGTAAGGAGCTCCTGATTTCAAGGAACCCTCCCAGCCCAGCCCCCAAAATCTTTAAATTACAGGACTGGCCCTAAACCTGTGCCAATCAATACCATTTCTTCTATCACTCTCATTCTCTCTTCCTGTCCTCATTCTCTCCGGTTCTTCAATTCTTTTCTTTCATTCTCTTTCCCTTTTCTTTCTTTCTTTCCTTCTTTTTTCTTCTTTGTTTCTCTTCCTCTTGTTTCTCCCTGCTTGCACTTTATCTTTCCCTTCCTTTTGACCTAAGCTCTAAGACAAGGTAATTTGAAGCAAAGGAGGAAGCCAGAAGGAAAAAAAGGAGGACAAGATGGTGAACAAATAGAAAGAATACATGGGGAAGGACCAACAGAAAAATTCAGGCAACATGGAAAACCACAACAAAGCAACTCCCCCAAGGCATCATAAGGTAGTTACTGCAGAAGACTCTACCTATAAAGAATTAATGGGTTTGACATAAAAATATGGATGATAAAGACAACAGAAGGAATGGATGAGAAAATGGAGAGACAGAACCAAAAGTCAGACAAGAGATACGTAGAATATAGAAAGGATATGGCAAAGCTTAAAGAAATGGAGGAGACCATCAGGGAATTAAAGATGCAGTGGAAAGTACTAAAACTAGTTTACACCATGGAGAAGAAAGAATCTCAGAGCTAGAGGATAAAGTTTTTGAGTTAACTTAGGTAGTCAAACAGCGGGAAAAGAAGAGACAGAAAGCAGAATAGTCACTTAGAGAACTACAAGACTCCATTAAGTGTTAAAGCACATGCATAATAGGGATCCCTGAAGGGGGAAGAAAATTATCCCAAAAGTATGGAAGCCCTACTGGATACCATCATAAATGAAAACTTCCCAAGTTTTACTAAAGATCCTGACATACTCCACCCAGATCATCTCAACTCAAATAGAGCTTCTCCAAGACACATTGTAATGAACCTGTCCAAAGTTAAGATGAAAGAAAAAATTCTGCAAGCAGCCAGGAGTAAGTACCAACTGACCTACAGAGGCAGAGCCATTAGTATCACAGCAGTCTTTTCAACTGAAACCTTCCAAGTCAGAAGAACACGGTCATCCACCTTCAACATTCTTAAACAAAACAATTTTCAGCCCAGAATTCTGTATCCAGCTAACCTAAGCTTCAAAATTGATGGAGAGTCAATCAATGGAGGTTTATTCAGCCAAATTGAAAAAATAAAAATAAAAAAATTGATGGAGAAATCAAATTTTTGCAGATACACAACCACTGAGGAAATTTGCCACAAGACTAGCTCTACAGGAAATACTTAGACCTATTCTTAACCCTGACCATCACAATGGATCACCAGCAAAGTAAACACCCAGAAGCTAAAGGTCAAAACTTAGCTTCCACAATGGCACAAAGGATAAAACTACACAACAGAGATTCATAAAATAAGATGAATAGAACCCCACCACACATCAAGTCTCTCAATAAATGTCAATGGATTGAATTCACCACAGAATAGGTACAAGCTGACTGACTGGATGAAAAAGCACAAGCCATCTATATACTGTCTCCAGGAGACACACCTAGCATTGAAGGACAAATCAAGACTCAGAGTTAAGGGGGGGAAACAGTATTTCAAGCAAATGAAAATTAGAAGAAAGGGGGAGTTGCAATCTTATTTTCAGATACAAGGACATTTAAATCAACTAAAGTTAAGACAAAGAAGGACACTTTATACTGGTAAAAGAAACAATACAATAAGAAGATATTTCAATTTTAAATATTTATGCACCTAATTTAAATGCTCCCAGATTTATGAAACAGACCTTGATGGGTCTAAGCAATTTGATATCCCTTAACACCATAACAGCTGAGAACTTTAACACCCCTCTGATGGAACTGGACAGATCCTCTAAAGAAAAACTAAACAAAGATATAAAGGACTTAAATGTGACCCAAGAACAAATGGAATTAATAGATATACACAGAACACACCATCCCAAAACTAAGGAATATACATTTTTCTCATCAGCCCATGGCATATACTTCAAAATAGACCATATCCTAAGATACAAATCAAACCTCAGCAAAATTAAAAGAATAGAAATTATACCTTGTATCTTCTCAGACCACAAGGCAATAGAGGTGGAACTCAATTCCAACAAAAATGTTCATCTCCACACAAAGACATGGAAATTAAACAACCATATGTTGAATGATAGTTGGGTTCAGGAAGAGGAGACAAAAAAAGAAACTGTTAAATTCCTCCAACATAACAATAATTGAAGACACAATTTGCCAAAACCTGCGGGATATAGAAAAAGCAGGCTTAAAAGGGAAATTTATTACATTAGATGCCTACATTAAAAAAAAAAAACAGAAAAAGAGCACATTAACAAACTCATGAACCATCTTATGGAATTGGAAAAAGAAGAACAATCTAATCCCAAATGTAGCAGAAAAAATTATATGAGAGATTAACGAAATTGAAAACAAAAGAATCATTCAGAAAATTAATGAAACAAAAAGCTGGGTTTTCCCCCTCTACTGAAGATATTTTTCTGTTTCTTTCTGTTGTAGCTCTGTTATAACTCAATATAAATTTTGCTTTTGCAACTATTCCTACCTGTGTAGGAAATATGATTTTTCTCTCTAGTGGCCTCCATGGTCATTTTTTACTTTCTGCAATTAGATTTTTTTTCAATTTGATTTTTACTACAGCATGTACAAATACATACACATATGGATGCTTATGTTTAGATTTACACCTGACTTTGTGTTTATAGTGTACTTTTAAGGTGAGGATTCATATCTTTATTTCTGGAAGATTCTTAGCAATTATTCTTACATATATGTATTTCTTCTCTATTCCTTGTTCTTGGAACTTTACACGAAATATGATCCATTTGACTTAAATTATTTTTATATTTAAATATTTATATATTTTTGTCTGTATTGGTAAGTTTCTTGGTGCTGTTTTCAATAAACTTTTTCTTTTACTCTGCCCAATTTAGGTTTTATTGCACTTACCAAAATTTTATTTCAAATGCTATATATTTCTCTTCTAAAATTTATGCCTGATTATTTGTAATTTCTACTTTGGCTTTCTGCTTTGTTGTACAATCTCTTATACCAGCAGTCCTCAACCTTTCAGGCAATAGAGACCAGTTTCACAAAAGACAATTTTTCCACAGACCTAGGGAGTATTGGTGAGGGAGATGAGATAGGAGGCAGAGCTCAGGTGGCTATCCAAGTGACAGGGAGTGGCTATCGGTATAGCTGAAGCTTTGCTCGCTTGACCACCACTCAGTTCCGGCTGTACAGCCTGGTTCCTAATAGAACCTGAACCTTACTGGTACCAGGGACCTATTGTATAGAAGACAATTTTTCCACAGATGGGGAAGTAGAGGAGGATTTGGACAGGAGGTGTTCAGACTGTGATGCCAAGTGTGGCGTAGTTCCAAACAAGCCAGGGACTGGTATTGGTCTGTGGCCTGAGGGTTGAGTACTATGGTCTTATACCCTTAAAAGTTACATTTTCGTCTTGGTGCTTGTAGCTCAGTGGCTAGGGCACTAGCCACATATACTGAAGCTGGTGGGTTACAACCCAGCCTGGGCCTGCCAAACAACAATGACAACTACAACAAAAAAATAGCTGGGTGTTGTGGCAGGCGCCTATAGTCCCAGCTACTTGGGAGGCTGAGGCAAGAGAATCACTTAAACCCAAGAGTTTGAGGTTGCTGTGAGTTCTGACGCCACAGCACTCTACCAAGGGTAACAAAGTGAGACTCTGTCTCAAAAAAAAAAAAAAAATTACATTTTCATGTATCTCTTCAAATGCCCAAGAAATATTTACTGAAATGTTTTTGTATATGTTCTGTAACATTCATATCACTTGAAATCATTTCCATTTGAAAGTTGTTTTTTTATTGTTTCCTTCAATAAATTTTTGAAGAAAAGAAGAAGACAAAAATGGGAAAAACAATAGCTACAATAATTTGTTAATGGGTACACAATATATAAACATGTGTTAATTTAAAACATTAATAACAGGGCAGTGTCTGTGGCTCAGTGAGTAGGGCGCCAGCCCCATCTACCAAGGGTGGTGGGTTCAAACCCAGCCCCAGCCAAACCAGAACAAAAAAATAGCCGGACGTTGTGGCGGGCGCCTATAGTCCAGGTTACTCGAGAGGCTGAGGCAAGAGAATCACCTAAGCCCAAGAGCTGGAGGTTGCTGTGAGCTGTGACACTACAGCATTCTACTAAGGGTGACAAAGTGAGACTCTGTCTCTAAAGAGAAAAAAAAAAAAAAAAAACCTTAATAACATAAAATGTGGGGGGGGTTAAAATGCAGAGTTTTCACATGCATTTGAAGTTAGTGTTATCAGCTTAAAATAGATATTATAACTGTAAGATGTTTTAGGGCTAAGGGTACAAAGTTTCAGTTAGACAAGATGAATTAAGTTCTCGAGAGCTATTGTACATGATGATCACTGTAATTACTAACAATGTACTTTATACTCTAAAATTGTTAGAAGAAATAGATCTTAAATATTTTCACCCCCACAAAAAGTGAGATGATGAATATGTGTTCCAGGTCATACATGCTCGATTAAATCATTTCACAACATATACATATCATGCTGTACACATAAATATATATAAATATTTGTCAACTATATCTTAATAAAGTGGGGAAAAATTTAAAGTACCAGTTCAAAATGTAAACATAAACAAAGGTAATAAACTGGTAAAAATAATAAAACGTGTGAAAATAAAGATGTAACATTTTATTTCCATCCAATTTTATAAACCCAGGAAACAATGAGACATACATTTAATTTAGGGATACATACACATATAGTAAATGATACAATTAAAGAAAGGAAAGGGAATGATTAACACAAAACACAGGACAGTAATTATCTTTGTGGGGTAAGAAAGAGGATGCAATGTCAGGTGCACACAGGAGCTTCTAAGGTACTTGTAAGTTCTATTTCTTAAGCTAGCTGAGAGGCATTTATGTAATTTTTATTTTTTTTAGCAGTACCATTAGTAGGGAAGTTCCATTGTTTCTTTCTGGTGATAGGAACTCAACCAGTGAAACTGTGGCGTTTCTCTGTTCTTTTACTTACACAACCCTGGAGAAGTAAAGGAATTTAAACACTTACTTGAATGCTGCCTATCACTGGATAAAAAGCAAGTCCAGATTCAGGATGATCATACTCACTTGGCAAAAATGCCTAAAGCCATTATCTACAAATCTAGCCTCTGTCAGATAAAAGGTGAAATTTTCCCCATACTTTCCCCCATCTTCCCTATACTTCCCCCAACTTTTCCTTAGTGAAAAAGAATGGAGCTACTCAACTTCAAAACTTACTGTAAAGCTACTGCAATCAAGACAGTGTGGCATCAGTGAAAGAACAGGCAAACAGATCAACGGAACAGAAGAGACAGCCCAGGAATGAATAGATATAGATGTAGATAGATGTATAGGATAGAGATATAGATATGGATATAACCTTTGACAAAGGAGAAAAGGCAATGCAATGAAGCAAAGACAGTCTTTTCAACAAATGGGACTAGAACAACTGGCCATACATGTGCAAAAAACTAAATCTAGATAATAGACTTCCTCCCCTTGACAACTGAAAATTGATCACAGAGGCTTGGCGCCCGTAGCTCAGTGGTTACTGCGCCAGCCACATACACCAAGGCAGGCAGGTTCAAACCCGACCTGGGCCTGCTAAACAGCAATGACAACTGTAACTGAAAAATAGCTGGGCGTTGTGATGGGTGCCTATAGTCCTACATGCTTGGGAGGCTGAGGCAAGAGAACTGCTTAAGCCTGAGAGTTTGAGGTTGCTGTGAGCTGTGATGCCACAGCACTCTACTGAGAGTGATAAAGTGAGACTCTATCTCAAAAAACAAAACAAAAAATCTCAAAAAACCCAGGGTGTGTTGGCACCATATAAGGCAGAAGGGCCCAGGAGGCAGGT
>CAUYRH010052170.1:0-10399 GCA_963574655.1 Perodicticus potto | reverse complement strand
TTTTTTTTTTTTTTTGAGACAGAGCCTTAAGCTGTCACCCTGGACAGAGTGCCGTGGCATCACAGCTCACAGCAACCTCCAATTCCTGGGCTCAAGTGAGTCTCCTGCCTCTGCCTCCCAAGTAGCTGGGACTACAGGCGCCCGCCACAACGCCTGGATAGTTTTGGTTGCAGCTGTTGTTGTTGTTTGGCGGGCCAGGGCTGGATTCAAACCCGCCAGCTCAGGTGTACGTGGCTGGCGCCTTAGCCCGTTGAGCCACAGGTGCCGAGCCGACTTAGCAAATTTTAAATATGCAACACATTGTTATTAACTATTCAGTCCCCAGTACTTATTTGTACTGTATGAAATTTTTTGAATGCTGGCATCAACTCTCTAAATTGATTTCATAATCTACTGGCAGGTTATGACCCATAGTTGAGAAAATCCTTAGCTGGAACATGCATGCATGTGTACTGAGATATGATATAAAAGGTGTGTTTTATGATGTGCCTCCTGAGTGATAGGGCCAAATGTAGGCCCCACCCAAATAGAACCATCCTGCCCAGGAAGGAATGAGTGAACCAATCCCTATTGCCCCAACTCTTATATTCCCACCCCTCCTTAACCCACTGTGCTGACTTCTTTTTCGAACTCAGCCTGCTTGCACCTGAGTGAATAAAGGGCATGTTGCCCACACAGAACCTGGACTCTACTACCTTTTGTTCATGTCTTGGAATAACCTCTCATTTTCAGTCCTTGAACTCTCACTGAGTAGCTGGAACTACAGGTGTGTACCACCTTGCCCAGCTAGTTAAAAAAAAATTTTTTTTTTTTGGTAGATATAGGGTTTTCTGGCATGTTGATTAGGTTAGTTTTGAACTCCTGGCCTCAAGCAATCCTCCTGCTTATACTTCCAAAGTGCTGCACTTATAGGTGTGAGCCACCATGCTCAGCTGGGTTGGGAGTATTAGCCTTAGTGTGTCTATTAAGAGACCTCTCTCCCAGCCTGAGTGAGACTGATACCCCATCTGTACAAAAAATAGAAAAATTAGCAAGGTGCAGTGGCATGTGCCTGTAAACCCAGCTATTTGGGAGGCTGAGGCGGGAGCATTGATTGAGCCCAGGAGTTGGAGGTTGTGGTGAGCCATGATGACTCCACTGCACTCTAGCTGGGGAACAGAGTGAGACCCTGAGACCCTGTTCCCCCTCTCCAAAAAACAAACAAACAAACAAAGAACTGGGAAGGCTTTGTCTGTCCTTATGGCAGAGAGCACAGGACACTGCTTGTGGCTGGTAAAGGCTGGACGGGCAGTATAGAACATGGGAGCCAAAGGACAGGACACTTACCAAGAAATTGCAGCAACTGGTGGTGGGCAGAGTTCAGGAATTTAAATAAAGACCTACGGGAGAAAACCAAACTACTCAAACAAACATGGGGTCGATACTGCAGATGCAATGGGCATCCACCCACATCATCATTACCACTTCCAGGGATTAAGATTTCCGATTGCCAGAAGCTGCTGACACAGAGTTTCTCCCACTCAGGACTGGATAACTAACTCATGTTTTTCAAGCCTAAACAGAATTTTCCTCTCCAAACTACACTTTCTGAACACCCCCTGTGTTGCGACTGCGTAAATGATCACGTGCGACACGGATTGACAGTACATGCTGCAAGGGGTGAGGCTAACCACAGGTGCAGGATAGCCCCGAGTATTTCTTGCAGAGCCCTTTTATTGAGAAGATACAAAATGCACAGAAAGATTACCAAGCAAAGACATGCAGGGGCTGCGTGCTCAGGGAAATGATCTCATAGGTGCCAAGAGAGTATGTTGTCAAGGAAATGATCTTCAAGGGTGGTAAGGGAAATAATCTCCAAAAACACTACATGCGATTTTTCTCCAATAATCCTTCAAGGAACTGTCATAAAATGCTCCTTACTACTACAGGACTGAACTTTGCTCCTCCAGGATTAATGAATTACTTGGTGGCTTGCCTTCCAAGTCACAAGAGATTTCCAGGCTTGCCAGGAGAACGTCTTGTTCTCAGTAATTCCTCAGATGTGTTATGATATTGGTGGCTGTTGTAGTAAGTATGATGTTTAATCCTCTATACCCCTGCTGCTTTTTCCCAGAACAGGAAGAACTGCATTGATTTGTTAAATACCTTCCTTTAGTTGCCAATCAACATCGAAGTTTGCCAAGTCTTGCCCAAGCAGAATTCCCCCCAAAACAGTATAAAAGATCCTAGACAAAAGATTCAAGTGGGTATTTCCCACTTGGGACTCCCCGCTCTGCTAGAGGCTCTGGTACCTTTCCCCCCTTCTCTACTCCTGTATTATCTAATAAAATCCCATCTTATCATTGATGTCTGTGGTCCAGTGGGTTCATCTTTCAATCTCCGAGACCAATGACCTACTGCAGGAAAAAATTCCGGTAACACCACCACCTGGTATCCTGTGGAATCTGAAGCCATTCCACGTGGGTATTCTCGAGATCCTGGAGAATTCCCTTAGGTTCATCCACACCCCTCCAGTTGCTCCCCAGATTGCATTGTCCTAATGGGCTCAGATTCCTACTTTATTCCAGTCACTAAGATGTAGTTTTTTCCAGCAGTTGGTTCTGCTTCGTAATTTATAATTTTGCACGTGTTGGTCCCTCTGCTTGAATTCTCTTCTTCTGCAACAACCTTCTCTAACAATTCTTACTTATCCTTTAAAAATGGTCTAAATAAGCATATCTACAGGGAAGCGTTCTTCCCAAATCACAGAGGGCTTTTTGTCATATTCTTATAACCCTAGGAAATAATAAATATCCAGTGAGTATTTGAATTAAATATGAGCAGCAGCAAGTCAGGATCCCAGGCACCAACACTCACGGGGTTTCAGTTGAGTGTCTTCTGCCTCCACCGGCAAACTTCTAGGAAGGATCCAATCATAGTAAGTCCCAGACCAGCAAGTAGATACAGGTAAGCAGGTGCCTCTATTTGGAGGCATTAGGAAAGGGCAGAAATATGGGCCATGTCTTAGTAAGTTTTCTTGTATTAGTTTAATAGAATTACATAACAGAGCACCCTAGACTGGGTGGCTTAAACAATAGAAATTTATTTTTTCTGAAGTTCTGAAGGCTAGAACTCTGAGATCAAGGTGTTGGTAGGGCTGATTTCTTCTACCACCTCTCTTTTTTGCCTTGTAGATGGCCATCTTTATCTGGCTTCTTAATGTGATCTTCCCTCAGTGTATCTGTGTTCTAATCTCTTCTATTAGCACAACAGTCATAATGGATTAGGGCCCACCCATGTGGCTTCATTTGACCTTAACTACATTTTTTAAAAGGCCCTATCTCCAAATATAATGGCATTCTGAGTTACTGGGAGTTAGGACTTCAACACATGGATTTAGGGGAGCCTGCATAATCTCTGGAAGCTGACTGCAGTTATTTCTTTCATTCTTCCAATAACCAGCCTCAACAGTATCCCTCAGCCCTGGAAACTTCCTAGATGGAGTTTAGTCTCTGGGACAGATCCAGGGAGATCACATAACAGCTGTGAAGGAATGGAATCAATTTTCACCATTAACCTATTAACCCTCTACTACTGGCCTTAAACAGAGAGCTAGGTTAAGAAAACAAAGCATGAAACTCAAGGTAATGACCCCAGGGCCTAGGAGTGCTTTCTCTCAGGGTTGACACCTGAGTTGATGTTTTCAGGACTTAATATTGATTAACATTTGTTCTCCATATTGGGGGAGTATCATGGGTTGAACTGTGGCTCCCCTAAATCCAGGGAATTTTAAAAAAAGATTTTAATTTAGGTCTGTGAGACATGCTCAGGCGATTTTTGAAGGTTATGTAAGTAAATCAACAGCCTCTGTTACTCAGCCTGTTGGACCCTAACTTGAGTGGTGCCCAAATGCCAAAACCCATGGAACGCTACTGCATGGCCATGTGCAGACTTCACGGAAAGTGTGACTTAGAGATTCATGGAGAAGTCCACTTTTCAGAAAGGGGGGTTGCTGATGACAGGGCCAGCAACCAGGATTGCCCAGGAGAAAATTGAAATAGGAAGAACTGAGACCTGTTGAAAGAAAAAGGGAGACTGGGGAAAGAGAAGAACACAGATTGTGCAGTGTGGGAGAGGAAAGAGACACAAGAGTTTGCAAAGGCAGCTTCCAAGGGCGCTAAGCTGTAAGAGGGTAAAGACCGCAGAAATAGAGCCCCTGTAGTTGTCATCCTGTGCCACCTTGTGGTCACCTCACCACTTCTCACCAAAGTCCACCTTCTCTCATTCCCTTTATATCTCTTACTTTTGAAAGTCAATGTCACTTGTGCTGTTGCCACAGCTTTGCTTAACTGCAGTGGAGGCTCTCAGGACACTGCTTCTTTGGCCTCTCCTTTGCAGCAGGGAAGGATGGGGTTGTGGAACACTGAGAGTTGTGGGAAGAGATGGGGAGCAGAAGAGGTTTTCACATATCTCTCCCTCTGCTGCTAATATACGTACAGAGGAACTATTGTGGAGAGATTTCCTTAGGGAGAGCTAACTTGCTCTTTCCAGCACCCTTTTGCTGGACCACTTCATAGAGCTCTATGGTGAACAGGAGGCTATACTCCTAATGAAGACAGATTCCAACTAAGATTAGAAAATGCAACACGAGAAACTCTGAGGGACCAGTGGAGAGCTGACTAGGCAGAGCTGCTAGAGGGAAGTGAAAATTAATTATAGTAAAACTGGTTTCATGAGAAAGCCCGGAAGACCATCAAAGCAGAGGAAAAATAGCATCTGCATATCTCTCTGGAGGAAAAGGAAGGCTTTTCATCTTACTAATAATGTTCTGGAAAAGCAACTCTGTATAAGATCTTAGTTTAACTCAGATTATGGTGCCCTTTGTGGTAGTCAGAAACAGGCTTGGAAATGAAGTAAAAAGCATTATAATGATGCAGCAGTGGGAAGTGATTTCAGCAGAGTGGAGGCAAAGCCCTTGTGAGAAGGGGTGAGAGTCAGAGGGCACTGTCAGGAGGGAAGGGTAGGGAATGGGGGAGCACAGGATTTGAAAAGTACGAAGATGTCACACACGTAGGCCTTTCAAAACCATCATTATTATTCCTTTCAGAAAAAGGACAAGGTCTGCATGGCTTAGAAGCACAATTCCATGTTTTATGTGTATTTGATGGGGGAAAAACTGGAAGTGAATTTTAAAAAATTATGATAAACCATCATATTCTGTGACTTACTCTAAGGGTTCTGAAGAAAGTACCAGACATGCTCTGAGTGCTGGTTAGATGTGAATGCTTTCCTGGTCACTCAGGCATCCTGTATCTTTACTCTATCTATTTAGGCCTCTGGGCCTATGAATGAACCAGCCACAAGTCTGACAAACAAACAGCTTGGATTTTCAGGGGCAGAACAAATTAAAATCAGCCTCAACCTTCCTCACAGGGTACAGTAGCTGTTCATCATGTTACCTGACAGTGGGCTAGAAAATACAGTTTTCTACCCATGGAGCAGAAGCTTAGGGAATTGTTATTTCCTTCTGTTTCTTTTTCCAGTGGCTCAGCCTTTCCATTTCTTCTTTCAAATTTTCCAATTATTCCTCCATTATTTTTGGCGCTTTTTTTTTTTTTTTTTGTAGAGACAGAGTCTCACTTTGTCACCCTTGGAGGAGCGCCGTGGCATCACGCGGCTCACAGCAACCCCCAACTCCTGGGCTTAGGCGATTCTCCTGACTCAGCCTCTTGAGTAGCTGGGACTACAGGCACCCGCCACAACGCCCGGCTATTTTTCTGTTTTTGCAGTTCCGCCGAGGCGGGGTTTGAACCCGCCACCTCGGTATATGGGGCCGGCGCCCTACTCGATGAGCCACAGGCGCCACCCTTTTGGTGCTTTCTTGATGAAACTCTAGTCCCTTCTAGGCTCACCACTCTGCAGAAAGGGGCTGGTAGAATACCAATCTCATCACTGTATTCACTTTATTTCCTTTTTTTTTTTTGCAGTTTTTGGCCGGGGCTAGGTTTGAACCTGCCACCGCCGCCATATGGGGCCGGCGCCCTACTCCTTTGAGCCACAGGCGCTTCCCTTTATTTCCTTTTTTAAAATTGACAGTATTCTCTTCTCCAGAAGCAACATTTTCTTTTTCTACTCAGAACCTTACCTCAACTATACGCCCATATTTCTTCCTGAGCCTTCACAATTACTGACTTTCATCTGCCTGCTGCAACTGGCCCCTCCTAGGACAATTATTATTATTAGGTTGTTTTGTTTTTCGATCTTAGGCGCAAACCCTGAAGTTGCTGACCCAGCAGGTTGACCAGAAGTTGGCAGAGGGTACCGTGAGCACAGTTCTGCCACCACACAGCGGCGTGCGACCTTAGGCAGGCAGGAGAGGGCTCTGGGACCGTCCCACGTGCCAGCAGACTCGTTCTTCCTGGGCTTTCTCTGAAACCGCCCTCTTGGCCCCAGGGCAACCCTTGCTTGACTTAAAAGCCGTGGTTTCTTCCCTGTTACATTGGCCGTCAGTCTCCTCTTGCGTACGGTTATTTTCCTATCCCCGCCCTCCCCAGGAATCTAACCACTCAGCTTCGGGCTTCATGTGACAACTCCTGATTGGTGGATCACGGCGAGCCCGCTAGAGCGGGCCGGGTTCATTGGGCGGACTCTTCCCGCTTCTGTCCCGGGGTCAGAGCACTCCGGCAATACAAATTTCCGGACGGGCTCAGGGTGTCAGCGGCACCTACTTGGCGGCCCGTTGCCATAGCAACCAGGGAAGCTGTCTGACTGGCAGTGAGCTGAGCCCAGCGCGGACCCTGGACACACCCGGGGCACAAACCCCAGTTCCTTTAGGAAGTCTTTCCAGATGGACAAGGAGAGAGAGAATAGCCCTGATTTCTTTTGACAGCGAGGGGGAGCCCTAGCTGCTTCTTTAATCCCCGCAGTACTTTCTTTCTTTGTAAAGACCCATTTACCTTTGACATGGCGTAAGAAATACGTCTGTTTCATAGTTCGGTGTAATCATTTAAAATAACTAATCTCTGAAAACGTCAGCAGTCAGCCTTTCTCTCACTTCTCTATTCTTGGCCCTTTGTACTTGCTAGACATTTGCATTTTGTTGTTTGGGTGTCCACGTGTTTCCTCCCACATGGAGAGATTGTATCACGAATCCCTGCCACATTCTGACAAGTAAGTGCAGTTTACTTACTTCCTCTTTCGGTATACGTGGGAAAGAGTAAAGAAATATACTGACGGTACCCAGAGTGGGATTGGGGTTGGCCACTGTGAGGAACATTCCCCAACTGTCTCATGCCTACTCACCTTGGTTTAAAGACAACAGACCTGGATTTTCTGTTAGTCCTGATAGATGAGATGGGTGATAAGCAGACAAACAGGGAAAGTGGGAGAACGTACCAGGCATTCTCGGATATCCTCATTGTAAAAATTTCCAACAGTAGTTTCAATTTTATTTTTATGTATGTATAACTGTGTGTATATATCTTAGCAAATAATCAAAAAGCATTTGGAACTAAATTTGGAAAATCATAGATCAATAAACTGGTTATTGCCATTTTGGAATTTAAAAAGGAAAGAAGAAATGTAACTATTAAGGAGTGCGTGTGGCTTGGAAGGTGGTTCCAAGGAAGGAATTTCATAAACATTCTGATCAATATGGTCGTGTCATCTGGAATTAAATATTGTAACTTTCCATATGGATTTGTTTGGAAAGCAATCCTTATTTAAATGTGTAAGTTTCAATAATTAAAAATTTCCCATCTTTCCTTTTTTTTTCCATCTTTGTAGCACTGTCACAAAGGATTTGGAGATATGGCTTAATGGATTAATTTCATTTAAAGCTACTTTAAAATATAAAAATACATCAATGTGGAATGTATTACTATTATTTTAAGCATTGCCACATTTGTTATTAAAAGTTCTAGTCATTACTGATTGCATTCTGTGGTACTAAGATTAAAACAGGCCATCGGCATGTTACTGAAAAAATTAGGTAGATAAAAATGGAAAACATTGAATAAATTATTTTTGATTTTCTCCTTCATGAGAGGGACCCACTTTCAACTCTCCTTGGAAGTGCTCTAAACCTTCTCTTTGTTTTTCCTAAATAAAATCTCTCTCTGTTACCCTGAAAAAATCATCTTCCTCTAGACTTTGAATTGTAATTTGATAAATATTTAAAAAATATTTTTGCAACCTTGAAATTTGTAGAGTTTCTTAATGCTCTTTTAAAATTTTTCTAGCACTTACGTTGTTAATGAAATGTATAGATTGAATTGTTAGAATTTTGGGTTTTTGTTTTGTCAAAAAGGTCAAATATTGGGAATTTCATATGATTCTACCCAATATGTGAGTAGGAAAATTTTTACTTAAATATATTTTACAGTTAATCCATTTTTTTGATGTAAATGATTATGTTCTAATGTATTGATTTTATAAGTTAAGTTTCATATATTTATAGAGGGGCCCATTTAGACTTCCCCAGACTTTTCTGTTTTGCACATGTGTAGTATGATATCTTGACTAGAAATTCAGGAATTTAAGGGCAACTAAAAATCTTTCAGCACATGTCTTTCACAGCATTAACCACAATCCTCCCTGACAAGCTAGAGGTTACTGACTTTGCTGGGAACCCAGTGTGTATTCTTTCCATGACCCTTCCAAACTGGCCTGTTTCCTATTAATGATTTTTTATTTTGTTGGAGGTACTTACGGTCCAGTTTCCTGGTTAATTTCCAGATCTTCTGCCATTCTTTTTGTACAACTCATTTTCTTTGCGGTGGGTCCTACCAAAAGATACAGAAAAGGGGGCTTCTGGAAATTATCATGTTTCAGCAACAAAATTGTTTAAACATCTGACAATCATTTACAACCAAACATCTCTGGTCTCATCCATGGAAAATATCACACATAACAGAGAAAATTGAAAAGAGCTGGCAGAAAATATCTGTTGAGTTTGCTTTGTGCACTGTTCCAACGTGTTTCTAGGAGACCTCAGACCAAGGTTATTTTTTATTTTGATTTAGCTTGTTGGGTGTGTTCCTTGATGCTGAGAGTGAGTGATCAGAGTCTGGTTTTGAAGGTGAACTTGAGAAATCAATTAGTCTGTCCTCCTCTTGTCCGGAAGCTCGGCATTATTATGGACATAGAACCTGGCTCCAAGGGGCAAAAGGAGGCTCTTTGAGATTCTTGGGCAGGCAGGGAGCATGCCGGCTGGCGTTTGCCCTTGCTGATGAGTTCCAGGCCTGGCTGTCAATGTTTTCTGACATGGTAACTTTAGCCTGCTCTTTTAGTCCCTAGTTAGGGACTTTGGATGTATCCATCTTAGCTTCAGGTGTCCATTGGCCTGTAGATTTCTCTAAGGCCATTTTTCCAGGGTTGTTTTGATGAGAAAAACCTGCAAGAATTTCTAATTTCTGGTTAGCCTAGAAATGAGCCTTTGAGGTGAGTTGGTTTCATCTCAGGGTGTGATTAGTCATTAGCTCACAATGGCCTGTCCATCTAGTTTAAAGACATTGAACTAGGTAGGGGTAAGAAGGTTCCACAGGGACACACTTTTAAGTGGAATAGTAGCAACTCTACTATTAAAGAAAGTAAAATCATTGTTGAGTCTAATAGGCCACATGTTTCTAGTATATCAATTACCCTATTATTAATGTAATCTGCAGGATGAAAAGTTTGGGGTAATTATCAAACAAGTCAGTCGCCCATAAGACACATACCCAGAGAAAATTTGGCTTCATTAGTTTCCTCATGATGTGAAACTCCTGGTTAATAATTACAGTTGTCTTAATTGAACCTTACTTGGCAGTTCTCTGCCTGTCAACTGAGCAGGAAATAGATTTCAATTTCATGCCTGTGATCATCTACTAATTAGTGTATGAAATGCTTTTATTTACAAAAGCCTTCTTGCATGTCTTTAAGCCAGCACTATCCAACAGAAATATAGTAGCATTCATATATGGAACTTAAAATTTTCTAGTAGTTTCATTTAAAAAATAAAAATAGGTAAGATTAGTTTTACTATGTATTATATACCTACATATTAAGTATACTATATTTCATGGTATGCTATATTTAGTGGCATACTAACTTAACCTAAAATATCAAAATAATGCCATGTCACCATATAATCAATATAAAAACATTATAAAGATAATGTTCATATAAAGCATTAAAGATCACGTTTTGATTTGTATATGAACTCTTAGAAACTCAGTGTGGGCTCGGTGCCTGTGGCTCAGCGGGCTAAGGCGCCAGCCACGTACACCTGAGCTGGTGGGTTCGAATCCAGCCCGGGCCCGCCAAACAACAATGACGGCTGCAACCCAAAAATGGCCGGGCGTTGTGGCGGGCGCCTGTAGTCCCAGCTACTTGGGAGGCGGAGGCAGGAGACTCGCTTGAGCCCAGGAATTGGAGGTTG
>CAUYRH010052169.1:0-51347 GCA_963574655.1 Perodicticus potto | reverse complement strand
CTATAAGGCAAACCTGGGGCTCTTGAGGGGTGATGACACAAGCTGGAGCCATGAGAATTTGCCCTGGGCACTCTCAGTCCAGTTTGGGCTCTGATGGGGTCCCTGTTCCAGGAGGCCTTCGCCTCTGGGGACAGGCCACCCGATATTCTAAGTTATTGATAGCAGACTCTGTTACTCATTTACTCTTCATAATATTGAGGCAATACAACCAAGTATGATATCATGAGCAGATTTTCTATGATTAATCTTCACTGTGTAGCCTATTTATCATAACACAACTCATGTAATATATGCCTGCTGTACTTTCTCATAAATTTAAGTTAGGCAGAAAAAGAAATTGATTATTTGGATTATGTGAGCAATGTGGAGTTACATTAAATAATATGTAATATCCAATGTAGATGTCTTGACATAATATATATTTATTAGAAGACATTTTCTTCATTTTGTCATCTTCTTTCTTTTTTCTTTTTCTTTTCTTTTTTTTTTTTTTTTTTTTGAGACAGAGTCTAGCTGTGTCACCTTCGGTAGAGTGTCATGGCTTCACAGCTTATAGCAACCTCAAACCCTTGTGCTTATGCAATTCTCTTCAGTCTCCAAAGTAACTGGGACTACAGGCGCCCACCACCCTGCCTAGCTATTTTTTGTTGCAGTTGTCATTGTTGTCTAGCTGGCCTGGGTGGGGTTCAAACCCGCCAGCCTTGTTGTATGCGGCTGGCGCCATAACCACTGTGTTAAGGGCACTGAGCCTGGCATTCTTTCTTAATTCATGAGAGTTGAAAGAAATCTTAGAATTTTAGAAACAGTTATTTGTTAGCTCTATAGTCCTTTAACTAAAATGTCTCATTTTTATAATGCATTAAAAACAAAATTATTGGTATCTTTAAATCTATGTGCATACAAAATAACCATTTCTATATTTATAAAATGTGTATTTTAATACTTTTGTTGTGTTTGTTTTTGTTATTGTAATTTAACAATATATATATTTTCTAGTTATTATAAGACATGAATGTATGTTAGAATGTATGTTAGAATGAGTGAGAAATACTTAAATTAAAGCAGTAAATAAGCAACAATTGTTGTTGTCACAATATTACTTTAGAAAATAATATCTAGGGTCTATACCATTACAAATAGATAAATAAGTGAACAAATTAATTTTATCATGGGAAATCAAATATTGTTTTATAAAAGGCAATACAATAGATTGCTTTACTAATCCTTAATAATCCTTACTGCTAGATTATTTTACTAATTCATTCAACAAACATTTAGTAAATGTGTTCTTTTTCTGTAGGCTGAGATAGGTTCTGGGGATACAATGATATGTAAACACATGTCTTAAAAGAGCATGTAATCTAGTAGAGAAGATGAAAAACAAAATAAGCTATTTAAATCAGTTGAATAAGAACAAAATAGAATGTATTCAGAATCCCACAGGGGGGCACATAACATTAGAGGATTCTCTTCCATGAATATGTAGTGAAAAGTTGAGCCATAATTATAAAAATTATGGAAAATAGACTAGAGCTTCTCGTAGCAGTGTGCATTATTTAAAAATTTGTAAATAGGTGTCTAAGAAGAATATATTTTCATTCAAAGATCATTGTGCATGAAGTATTTGCAATGGATTAGACTGGTAGTGGAGAAACTATTTAGGGGATTCTGCAGTGATTCATTCAACACACACAACACACACACACACACACACACACACACAAGGTCTGACAATTACATTCACAAACTTGTCAACATGCACTTATTTTGGCATCACTGTACAAACAATTCAGTAAGGTGTAATAACCGTGGTATACCAATGTCTCATAGATATGTTTGTGTCAGAATGTGGTGGTGTCTTGCTGAATGGCATTAATTATTGTTGGTGCATGTTTTTGTGTGCCATAGTGACAATGTTGGAGCTTGAATTAGAGCAAAGAACAGATATTAAATTTTTTGTTAAAATTGGCAAGAGTGGAAGTGAAATCAGGGACATGTTACTGTGAGTTTATGGGGATAATGTTTGAAGAAAACCACACTGTATAAATGGATTAAATGTTTTTTCTGAGAGGAGAGAAAGTGCCATTGATGACCTCTACTCCACTTGGGTTTCCATACAGTTTCTAGTAACTGCAGAATTTCACCTGGGTGTTTTAAATCTTTTCTTCCTGTTAGAATCCCTCTTTCTCTATAAATAGCCTCATGTACATGAAGAGTAAGAAAAACAAACCGCAAGTCGGTGAAAATGTTCATTCTTTTTCCTTCACTCAGTTCTAAGGCTCAAGTCAAGGCTATCAACTCAGCCCTCTGGGCCAATGTTCCTTGAGGTAAGAACTTGGCTTTGGTCGCCTCAATCAGAGCAACCACTGCATAGCCAGCTTGTCTTTCTCCCCTAGAGTTGACAGAGTTGCTTACATTTACAAACAGTTCCAAGTTGGGTCTTTCAGATGCTGGTCAAGTAGGTCTGGCCTGGTCAAGTACACTGCCTCAAAAATGTCTACACAGTGTTGTTCAGGTCCCCCACAGCCAACTGGGAGCAAAGTGGTAGGGTTCAAGGAAGATACAACCTTTATAACCAGCCTCAGATTTTTATACAATATGCTTTGATATTTGGTGAAGCATGAGTTAGTCCATTCATGCCCTTTGGTGTTCATAAGAGTGACCACTGCATGTGGTACCCAGACTTGTTCCAAAGTCAACTTATCAACCTCCTACACCAGCATGGTAGTGGCTGCAAGTGCTCCCTGGCATTGGGGCATCCTTTTGAGACCCTATCAAGTTGTTTAGAGAGACAAGCAACTGGTCTTGCCCAGGATCCTACATTCTGGGTGAGCATCCCCACAGATGTTCTATTTCTTTCTGATACTTATCAGTTCAAAAGGCTTGGCCAGGGAAGCCTAGCACCAGGGCTTCTTGCAATTTATCCTTCAGCTTCTCAAAGGCTTTTCATTGGTCAGATTTCCACTGTATTGGCTCCTTCTCTTCCCCATTTATGGCTTCATAGAATGGTTTGGCCAGTACTGCAAACTTTGATATTCATATGCAACAGAACCCTACTCTTCCCAGTAACTCTCTAATCTTTCTTCATGTCTTTGGGATTGGGGTGTTTTGGATAACTTGTTTTCTTTCTATCCCCAGCTTTTTCTTTCTGAGACTGAGTTTGGTGGAGCCACCAAATTTTTCCCCAGTGGGGACACTCATATTTCCAATGACCCATTTCCCAGCAGATGGTGCACTGGTTGCTTTACAGTAGAGACTGGCTTAGTTTCCCCCCCAATCATTTTCCCTCCCCATTGGTAGGGCAACGAGGGGTGGCTTTCCAGCCTGGATCAGAGCAGAGACTATGGGGTCAGCCTTCTTTTTCAGCTTCCAATTTTCTTCCCTCCCCTCTTCCACCTCCCAGTTCCCAAAAATTTTATTGGCTACTCTAAGAGCTGAGATATATTCATGCCCGTGAATACCTCTAACTTTTGAAACCTACTCTTGATGTCTCCAGTGCTATGGCTCACAAAAGTGAA
Source organism: Perodicticus potto (assembly GCA_963574655.1). Taxonomy (NCBI): domain Eukaryota; kingdom Metazoa; phylum Chordata; class Mammalia; order Primates; family Lorisidae; genus Perodicticus; species Perodicticus potto. Next base: position 47,829 of record CAUYRH010052169.1, on the reverse strand, counting down.
GTTTACTATTCTCTGATTTTCCTGGCTGTCATGTTCAAAGGGGGTGTAAATTTAGTATACATCACACAGTCTCTCATAGAAATCCCCAGGACTTTCATCTGGCTCCTGCATCACCTCAGCCACCTTCATATGTTTATGACTTTCTGGCTTCCTTTCTGCAACCTCTGGAGGATGGCCAGACCACCTGGCATCTCTCCTCAGCATTAAACAGTATGAGGAGGAGCTGGCAGTGATCAGCCCACGTGGGGTTATGGGTCTGGAATATGGACTGCGTTAAGTCTATGAGAGCTTGAGGCTTTTTAGTATAAGAAGGAGTATGATGCTTCCAATTGAAGAGGCCTATGGTGTGAAGGGCTGATATACTAGAACACAGAGGCTTCCCGCAACTGTCCCTCAGGGTCTATTGTCTCTGGTCCCCCGCACTTCCTTTAGTGGCATCCTTATTGTCTGGGGGATGCCTGGGCAGAGACTTATAGGACAGGAAGGAGTTGGCTCTGGCAGGCCAGAAGGCTGGATGGTGGAAAATTGGGGCCTCTCCAGCTAGACTGTTTCTCTCATTGGGATGTGGGTGTAAGGTGGGAGCTGGATATCATCAGGCTCAGGGGGAAGTATGTCAGGAATTTCTGGCAGCAGAGGCCTTTGGGCTAGGCAGAGCACTTCCCTAAACTACTGCTTATCCTGGCCAATAACGAGAGGCTTGGCCTCTGAGCCAAGGGGGTGGCTATAGCACTAACTGAAGCCCACTATCTATGTATGGAAATTGGTCTGGGGGTCCCAGGTCTCCAGTGATGACAGACCACAGTCTTTGTACCTTAGCTTTTTGCTAAGTTCCCTTCTGAGGGCCATCCCATTTCAACAGTTGACCATTCCTGTTCACACAAAGTTCTCAATCTCCCCAGAGACATAGTACCTCATAGTCTCCTATAAACCTTTTCTTAAAATCCTTCAGCATAGTTCCCAAGGGGGTGTGCTTACCCTGTGTGTTTCCCATTTCCCTTCCTCTGACAAACAAGCACATCACAGAAGGGCTAAAAAGGGGGATAGAGACAAGGCACAGTCAAACAATCATTTGCCCCTGTGAAGGGGGCCGGAGCCCTACCTATTGTAATCCATTTCTCTAAGCACTCATCTGCACAGAATTCTACCCTATTTTCTAACCTGGCAGTCTCAGTTTCCCACTCGAACTTCCATGAGTGGTATGGAGGTGCCTGGAGGTGATCAGGCTCCTCTTCTGCTCTTCTAAGCAGATCCCTTTCACTTTTTCCCAACCAGTCCTACTATGATTCAGACATATCCCAGTGCAAGCCCATTTTTCCCAGTGTTTGACTCATCAAAGACCCACTGAGAGGGTCCTCCCTCCACTCTGTCAAGGCGTCCACACAGAGAAGTAAAACTGCTGTCCTTGGAGCACTCAGTGGCTCACATCACCCAATCACCAGTTGGGCCCCCGGGTCTCTAGAGGCTTGGCAGTAATCACCAGATGATTCAGAGCCTGTTCTCTCCTCAGATGGTCTTGCTTCTTGGTCAGGGAGCCAGAAATGTTGTAAGAAAATAAGCCTTGATGGACAGAAAGAAACACCCATGTTTAAAAGAGGTAGGGCTTTATTTCAGCTGATGGAACCACGGCAGTCCAAAATCCTAAAATGGCCAAACTCTCTGACTGGCTCTGTCCTTTCTCTTTTATCTGGAGCCAAGGGTTCCTTGTCCACTGGTACCCTTCTCCTTGGCAGTAGGAAATGAGCTAGAGAAGTCAGGGGTGGGCTTTTACAGAGCATGGGCTTTTGTAAGAAGTTAAGTTCCTACAAATTCCTAAGAGCTGAGTCACCATGGGGAGGACTTTGCAGGAGTGCCCTTGGACTCTTTGTACTTTCAGACCTTATTTTTCCTGGGTATCCTCTCTCAAAACTTTTTGCAATTAGTTCTTACTTTGTTAACTGTGAATACATGGAAGGGAAATATTGCTTTACAAGGTGAGTGGGAAAATTAGAGACAATGTTTTGTTAACACTGGTTAATATTTAGTGATATAACAGCAATATATATAAATGTTTTTATTTTTACTTCAAGTTTGTTGTCATTACATAGTGTAAGTGATACAGGGTTCCCTCCCCGCAATTTCCTAGGTCTGGTCAATTTCATGGAAGCCAATGGTCTCTTCTGAGGGGAACACACTGCCAGTTTGCCTGAGCCCTGCCATTTTGCCAGAGCTGGAGGAACTGCATTCATTTATTTGTTAATATGATCATTAACATTAAAAAGGTATCTCCTATCTACCAAGTCCTGGTCAAATGTAATTCTCAAGACCTTATACCCCTAGATAAAGGACTTAGTGGAGACTTCCCATTTAGGTATTTTCCTCTACCAGCAGCGCTGATGCTTTTTACTCCCTCTGTATTACTTTCTATCTAATAAATCCTGTCTTAGCACTGATTTGTGGTCTGTGGGTTCATTCAAATCCCTGACACCAAGGACTTACTGCAGAAAAAAATTCTGGTAACATAAGCTCCTTGATGGAAGTACCATATCTATTCTGTTTTCAACTCTACACTTGGCACAATTAAAAAAAAAAAAAAAAAGGAGCATGTTATACATGTGTGCACGCACACACACACACACACAGGATGTCTGACAATTAAGTTCACAAACTCATGCTAGAAACAGTGCTACATATGCCATTGGAGAATATCATTATAATCACCTTCAAAGTACTTCCCTTGGGAAGCTATGCACCAATGCCATTGACTAACACACTTTTCAGAACAATTTGGAACTCTTTTTCTGGAGTGTCCATCAATGCTGTCATCATGTCATTGCAGGAATTTCTCTCCAAGTTCCTGGTCTTAGGGTCTGAAGAATGAAACCACAGACCACACTGATAAGCTACAAAATTCAATTTATTAAGAGTGAGAAATATTGATAAGCATGCTAAGCCAAAGAGGCAAACAGAAGAGAGGGAGCAGAACCTCTGAGAGTGGAGGGGGAATCCAAATGGGAAGCCTCCCACCGTCTTCTTTCTAGGTGGTTTAAATGATGCTTTTTCTATCCTGTAGTTGGGGGTCTTGGGGAAGTGTGTCACAATTGGCCAGGAGGTCTATGGGCAGAAAATAATCCTAAAATCATACAGGAATAGGAATGTGGTCCTTGCAGTTTTTGTCTCAGGCAAGGAATTAGGGTGCATGCTCCCTACTTAAGGAGGAACAGCCCAGAACCTTTTTAGGCTGCTCTTCATGACCTTCTTAGAACCCAGAGGGTGTGGCCTGGGGAGGGTGGCAAGTTTGTGCTTAGAATGTGGAGTCTTATTTCTGAGCTCACCCAGTCCTAGATAATGGGGATCCCCTGTCCATCTGAGTAGGGGAACCCTGTATCATAGTGAACATGTTGTAGTACATAGTACAACTAAGAGAGATGATTTATCGAAGAAAGTACCACTGAAGCTTTACCATTGATAAAACCACACATAGGTTTCTGATTTGGAAAATTTGGAAAAGATAGCAAAATTGACTAAAAGTTGAAAAGAACAAAGGCAAATTTGAAATCATGAGGGTGTGGGTAGTAAAGACTCATGAATTTAATTTTAATAATAAAGCAGTTTAAAAATTTTACATGAATATACTTTTTCTAAATGTCACTGAGCTTATGAAAAAGTACACATTCTGTTTTCAACTAGACCAATTTTTACTTAAAAATCATACTGTTTGTCTGAGATTTATAATCTGATTAAAACTCTCAAGTATTCAAATGCTCTTTTCAAACTTTCTTTTTAATGTCTATGATATTCAGAATAGGACATTTAGAAAATTGATTAGATGACTTAAAATTAAAACTAGCAACCTAGAACCTAACAGTAACTCAAAAGAAGAATAATTATTATTTGCTGAAGAATGTAGAGATTGTCTGCGTTATAGTTGTCAAAAGTCTGGATTCTTATCCTATTAAAATATTGTATTAGTAGAAGTTAGGGTAGATACTCCATTAGATATTCCATTATGTATAGTTACTTGTATTAGAAAAATTCAATGTTTATCTATATAAGGAAAATTTTGTCCATAATTCTAATTACCCAATGAAATAATTTGAGGCCAAGTAAACTCCCAATATTCCTGAAAGTGTTTAAAATTAAACCATGTCAAAAATTTTAAGAGACTTTTTATGCATAGACTAGTGAGCTTGTCACATCCTATTCATTATGTAGCAAGATTAAATTGTATATTATCATCTAATGGGAAAAAAGGAGAAAAAAGAAAAGATTTAAAATAGAATAGTCTCTCATTATTCATCTGTTTCCTTGACTCTTGTTCCTCTAGGACATCTGAAGATACTTAGTTTCATTGTTCTCTGAGTAGCTCATGAATATTTCAGTTCCAAATGGTTGAATGTTCCTTTTACTAGTCCATTTAAATTGTATTACAGATATGTTTTTTATATGTATTGCTGGAAAACTTGGTGATTTAAGAATTTTTTCTTTTAGGTTTATCTTACAATGAAACAATAGGCTGCTTAGTGCTTATTTAAGATCACAGTAGAATGAGTATATCACATGTTTTCTTTAATAATGAAATAGCTATTTTATTTTAATAATCATATGGAATAATAGTTCTCAAACATTCAAAGCATTAGTTCATATGAAAAGCAGTTTAAATTAGACCATTTTTTACTTTCTTCAGTAAGAGATTTCTTTTGTGTCCCTTCACACAAGTCTTTTGAAAGTGTTGAAAGACTTACGAAGTGTTCCCTCGTAATTGCACTCGCTAGGGCTTGTATGTGAAATACACATGCAGAGGGCTCAAAGCTATGTCTCTATGAACATGATAAAATTTAAAATGACTGAAAATAGTTTAATAAATATTTATAGCAAATTCTTATATATAGGGACCATAATTCTCATATCTTTCTATACAATTGAGAGAATTTTGAAGGAATGAGGAAGCAGTTATTATAATTCCATGTTAATATGTTCAGAATGTTGTGGTATTAAAGCAAATATTCTAAAAATTTTAAAATATCAGTCGTCTTGAACTACATTTCAAGTCCAGGTCCAAATGGAAAGCCAAAGCTATCTTATTGTCCAACATGACATTTTAAAATATGAATATAAGAAAATTAAATAATGACACAAATCACACCAAACTAAATTAATTGTTCCCAGTTGTGTTGTAGACACTCTGGTCCTCTCTTCCTTCCTTGTCTTCTTCTGTGGTTACGTGATTGTCCTCTAGTGGGATTCTTAGATGTTATAGTAGGTTATTTTAAACTTACAACAACTTAGGTGCAATAGAGAAAGAACAAGAAACAAACAAAAAAATCCTCTACACTTTTAGTCCACTCACTCTATGTCGAATTTTTGATGTTGAAGTTTACATGTTTTTACATTGTATATTCTGTAACGAATTATTGTAGCTAAGATTATTTTTAATTGTTTTGTCCTGTGAAATTCATCTTAAAAATGTAAGTTATTTACATACAACGATTATGGATTAAAGATTCTAAATTTGACTAATACTTAGTTTTATTAGTGAGTTTTATACTTTAAAATGTTTTTTTATGTTGTTCATTAACATCTTTTTTTTATTTTTCTTCAGCCTTCTAGCTGAAGAACTCCTGTTAGCACTTTTTGTAAGACAGGTAAGATAATGAAGTTCTCTCAACATTTGCTTGCTGGAAACTCTTTATCTCTCCTTCATTTTTGAAGAACAGTTATGCTGCTGCAATATTCTTGATCGTTAGTTGTTTTTTTTTCCTTCAACACTTTGTCTATATCATCCCTCTCTTTCCTTGCCTATTAGGTTTGTGTTGAGAAGTCTGTTGCTAGCCTTATTTTAACTCCCATATATATTACTTACTTCTTTTCTTTTGCTGATTTTAGGGTCCACTCTTTGTTTTTGAGTTTTGACAGCTTAAATGTAGCATTTCTTTCTTTAGGATCATAGAGACTGAATCTTATTGGAGCCTTTGACCTTCCTATCTGTGAATACTTACTTTATTTTCTCTGATCAGAAAAGTATTCTGCTACTATTTGTTAAATAAGCTTTCTATTTCTCTAGTTTTCTCCTTTTTAAATTCTTGTGACTTGATCATTTTCTTTGTTGGTTCTCTCCCATAACTCCTTTTTCATTTTCTCATTTCTTTTTATTACTACATGTATGTATGTATGTATGTACGTACGTGTGTGTGTGTGTATGTATATAAATATATATACCCAAAAAAACAAGAGACTTATTGCAAGAAAGCAAGAGGCAAGCTCCTGCATGTAGGGAGTGAAATATAGCCCAGCCTCTTGGGAGCCGAGCTGGAGAAGCTATTAGAAACCACAGGCTTCCCGCCCCTCAGGTGCTGCATGGGCTTGCTCTTCCATCCCCACTTTCCTTATTATTTCTTACTTTTAATTTTCTTTTTTTTTAAAAATTAAATCATAGCTGTGTACATTAATGCATTTATGAGCTAAAATTGTACTGGGTTTATGTACAATTTGAAATACTTACATCAAACTGGTTAACATAGCTTTCACTGAACTTTATTAATTATTATGTTAAGACACTAATATCGGCCTGGGAGAATATTTTATGAGGAGGAATCCTTGGGCAATTGAAGCAACACCAAAAATACATTATTGGGATCTGATCTAACTAAAAAGTATGTAAAGCAAGCAGACAGCCTTCAGAATGGTAGAAAATATTTGCAGGTTATGTCTCTGAAAAAGGTTTGATAACTAGAATCCACAAGAACTCAAATGTATTAGCAAGAAAAGAACAAGTGATCCCATCTCATTGTGTGCAAGAGATTTGAATAGGAACCTCTTTGAAGACGGGTGCATGACCTACAGACATATTACTGTATATTTTTAAATAACATGTACATGAGTCCACAGATTCTTTTTTTCTGCTTACCAAGTCTTCTATTGAGGGTCTCTATTGCATTTTTAAAATTTAGCTCATTGTATTTTTCATCTCCAGGATTTATAGGAATTTTTATTATTATTTCAATCTCTTCATTAAGTTTTTCCTTTGGTCACTATTTTTTATTTGTTTTATTGGTTGTGCATTTTTTTTTATTTCATAAAGTTAAGGAGTATAGATGTTTTGTTTATATACTTTTTTTGTACAGATCGAGTCAAAGTTATTCATCCAGACAAGGTTCCCTATATCCAATAGGTCTGAATTTATCCATCTCTGTCTATTCTCTCTCCTGTCCTGTCCTCCGCTTGTTTCTGTATGTGCAATTAATGGTTGATCAATTAGTTCCAAATTGTTATTAAGTACATGTGTTTGTTTCTTCACTCTTATGGTGTTTTGCTGAGAAGAATGGTTTCCAGTTCCCTTTAGGTTGTCCCAAAAGATACTAGATTGACATTTTTTATGGCTGAGGAGTACTCTGTAATATGCATATATGACATTTTATTAATCCATTTGTATTGTTGGGTACTTGGGCTGTTTCCACGTCTTTGTGATTGTGAATTGTGCTGCTTATAAACATTAGAGTGTGGATGCCCTTTTTATAAAATGACTTTTGTTTCCTTTGTGTGAATCAAATGGTAAATCTGCTTTGAGTTCTTTGAGGTATCTCCATAAATTTTTCCATAGAGGTTGTATCGGTTTGCAGTCCCACCAACAGTGTTTAACTGTTCTTTCCTCTCGAAATCCATGGGATTTTTTTTTTGTTTTTTTTTTAAGTAAAAGCCATCTTCACTGGAGTAAGGTGAGATGCCATTGTGGTTTTGAATTGAGTTTTCCTAATGATTACAGATGTTGAGTATTTTTTCATGAGTTTCTTGCCCATTAGTGTATCTTCGTTTGAAAGTTTCTGATCATGTCTTTTGTCTGCATTTTAATGGGGCTGTTTGGCTGCTGCTTGCTGATTTGCTTGAGTTCTTTCAGATTCTGGCTATCAGTCTTTTACCAGATGTATAGCTTGTGCATATTTTCTCCCATTCTGTGAGTCGTTTATTTGCTCTTTTGATTGTGTCATTGGCCATGATGAAACTTTCTAATTTTACCAAGTCTCATTTATTTGTATTTGTTGTGGCTGAGATTGCTTTGGGGGTCTTTTCATGAATTTCCTTAAAGCATACTGAGCTTCCACCCAGTAATTTGTTTTGAATATTCTATCACCTAGTTTATACATCTTCATTTTTACAGTGTCAGTCATTGGTAATTCATTTTTTTCCTTGGCGAGATCATGTCTCCTTTGTTATTCTTGCTTCTTGTCGCCCTGGATGGATGTCTGCATGTTTAAAGATTTAGATACTTACTTTGATCTTCACAACACTGGATTTATTTGGGAAAACACTTCATCTCTCGGAGGTTTTGAGAAGGCTCCCTACTGAAGTTCCTAAACCAGCACACACCATGGCCAAAGCAGCACTAGGTTGTGCTTTATGCTCATGAGGACTATGGCCGCCTGCCATTATGGGCTGTCTGGACTGTGGGCCATAAATATTGGCCCAGTGGTGGTAAATCTTGGGGATCTGTCATGAAAGCCTAAAGCCTGAGCCTGCATATTTCCCCCTAGGAGAGGAGAGGATCTGGAGGCTCTGTCTGCATGTGTTTGCCTGGAATCTGGAGCTACGGAGTTCTCAGTGCTGAATTTTACTATGGCATCCAGTGTTACCATCTGCAGCAACATCTTGTGCTCACTTCCCTCTTTCCCCCAAACAATCAGTAACTTTATCCGCATAATGCTGCCTTAAATTAAGGTAGAGTTTACACAAGAATATAATACTGTCCTTCCTACTTTCTTCAATGTGTATTTTCTTATTATTATTCTACAACCACATACGATGTTACTTTTTTTTTAGTTCTATTGAAGGTATTTCTTGTCTAAGTAGTTCAAATTGAAATTTCTGTAAGAGGATGATCACTGGAGAAATCTATTAGACCATCGTGCAGTGCCCTATCTTAATTTTATATGATTTATCATATTAGTCAGTTTTGAAAAGAACAATCAGTCAAACAAAGAAAAATTTTGGAGGAACAAAAAAAGCTTGTTGCCTATGTGAGATGACTCCTGGTTAATGTTCTTAACTTGTCAATGTTGCCAGTCACAGTGGCTCATGCCTATAATTCTAGCACTCTGGGAGGCCTAAGCAGGTGGATTGCCTGAGCTCGTGGATTCAAGACCAGTCAGAGCATGAGTGAGACCCCCACCTCTAGAAAGATTTTTTTAAAAAAATAGCCAGGGATTGTGGCAGGCAGCTAGAGTCCAAGCTACTCCAGAGGGTGAGGTAAGTGAACTGCATGAGCTCAAGAGTTTGAGGTTGCTGTGAGTTACCAAGAGCAACAAAGTTAGACTATATGTAAAAAAAAAAAAAAACACAAACAAACAAACAAAAAAAGCTTGTCCATGTTCTTAAACTTTGTTCAGGGGACATGGAACTCCAGTTGGTATGATTCATTACCTCCTTTTGATGCAATATAGGCAACAGATTTATTATTGTAAACCATGGCTATAATTTGAATACTAGTTATTCCTCTTTCATGGCACAAGAGATATGTGTCTCAAATAAAGCACTTTCTTCTAATAAGAATACCTGAGAATTGTTAGAAAACATTTTATCGGCGCAGCGCCTGTGGCTCAATGGGCTAAGGTGCCAGCCACGTATACCTGAGCTGGCGTGTTCGAATCCAGCCTGGGCCCGCCAAACAACAATGACGGCTACAACCAAAAAATGGCCGGGCGTTGTGGTGGACACCTGTAGTCCCAGTTACTTGGGAGGAGACTCGCTTGAGCCCAGGAATTGGAGGTTGCTGTGAGCTGTGATGCCGGAGTACTCTATGCAGGGTGACAGCTTGAGGCTCTATCTCAAAAAAAAAAAAGAAAGAAAACATTTTATCATTTTTTTGCAAAACATTATAAATTTAATAATTGTTCCTTTTGAAACTTTCATATATAAATTTTAAATGTATATAGAGACTAGAGAAAATGCAATATTATAAGCTTTAATATCTAATTAATTTTGGCTACCAATTTTTTGTAAAATCAAAACATCACAGAGGATAAAAAATAAAGTATAAAATATACAAGATCAAGGGAATAAACACAACATCCACCAATACACCCTCTGTGAGACTGAGAGAACACACGAGTATGTATCCAAGAATATTTACATAAAATCAGAAATTTTTTAAAGATTCAGAAATTTGAATATATAGATTAATGTAAAATAAGGTAGTAATATTATAATTATTGCAATAAATAATTAAAGAATTTGAATAAAGAATAGTCAAGTGAAATGTATAAAGCCATTTTTGAATCTTCTAAAAGAAGTTCAAAATAAGGATGATCTGTCTTCATGAGAGGAATATGAGGGTTCTCTATTAAAACTACATATTATAAGTAAAGTATGATGATATAATAACTTTCCATAATACTCACTTACTATAAGATTCTCTTTTATGATTCTTGATTTTAAAAGTAAACTTTTTTCACCTGACTTGGTAACTTCTTTAATGAGAAAAATAGGTTTCCTGGTAGAATTCAAGTAAGTCTTATGTTATTGGACCAGTTTTCCAAGGAATGATTTTCTAGGTGGTGATTCTCTAAGTTTCAGTGACCAAAAATTCATCTTGATATTAAGAAGAATGCAAAATTTCTGAATTATCAATTACATTTCTAAGGAAGACATATGAGGGTATATATATATATATATATATATATATATATATATATACCACTTACTTAAAAGGAAATATTATTTTACCCCACCTAAAACAGTTGGTCTAAAAATTATGAAATACTTTGTATTATCTCTGTTGAACAGAATAAAAGACCATGCAGTTTTAATACATGCATGAATAAGCTGATTCTTTCAGGCAGGAATAAAAAAAATGTACAGTCTTAAACCATAGACATGTAAAAGAGCATAGCATCCTTGTAAGACCATTACTGTAATTACATGAGATATATCTGAAGACTGTCCAGGCACCTGTCTAGAAATTAATATTATTCTGGCCTCAATTCCTTTGCTAACATCAACAGCAGGCTGCTGATGTTCAGGTAATTATAGAACGCATAGCAAGAGAAACAGGCATAGTTTTTGATAGGAAATGAGATGGTGGTGCTCGAGTAGTATGTGAAGATTCTATATTGAAAGTATTGCTACTTTCTGTAGCACAAAATGCTGAAATTAAATATGCTGGCTACCAACAAACCTGGCGAAGTAAAGAAATGTTGATGAGAGCATAGAAGGGTTTTCTGAAGTGTTTGCTTTTGTATATGAATTTATTGCTCTAAGGATGTGTTGAATTCTGTTAACCTATTTGTCCCAAGCAAATAGCACATAAGAAGAACAACTTACAGTTTGTTTTAGAAGTGATTTCATAGAATTAATAACATTTGATCTTTATAATAATACCATGTGATAGTTATCATTATCATTATTCCACAAAAGAGGCAGATCCCCCTCCACCCTTCAGCCCACTAGCTCCTCTGCTCATTGCCACCTCACCCACACCCACTGGGTGGAGACTACAGGTCCCCCCCTCAGCTGGGACCACGGTGGCAGGGGTGCCACCCGCCCATTATCAGTATCAAGAAGATTGAATAAACAGTGGAAAGAGTAATAATATGAGAAAATATAGTAAGTTCCTTCTTTTCTTGAGCTTTTAAAGGTGGTTGAAAATTGAAGAAAAACTAGACTATTAGCTGATTTGTTGTAAATAGGTAAAAAATTATTTGAAAAATGAAATAGATTAAGGAACATAAAGGGAGGAAAGTTTTCATATTTTAAAGAAAGTGGTAAAATGATGATACCAAGAGATTATAAGTTTTGCATATATAATATAATACTTAGGACAACCACTGAAATAACAATACAAAGTGTGCTCAAAAAACCAGGGATCAATCAAAATAAAAAGCCAAAAAGATTTCAAGAACCTACAAATATACAGGAAAGAGAAAGTGAGAAAAATACTGAAAAGCATAAAGAAATAACACAACATACATTAAATATCAATGTTAAAAAAACACTGATTTTAAAAAGTGGAAGAATTGATTAGAAAGCATTGCCTGACTCTTTGCTACCCATAAGAGATTGATTTCAGATAAATTAATGCATTCCGATTGAAAGTAAAAGGATAAAATATATATTTAATACAAACAGAAAGCAAGGGTAACAATCATGGGTCATTATGAAAATCACAATGAGATATCATTGCACACCAATTAGAATGGCTAAAATAAAAAATAGTTACAACACCAAATATTGGCAAGTATTCGGAGAAGCTGGGTCACTTATTTATTGATAGTTGGGGATATATAATGGTATAACCACTTTGCAAAACATTCTAATTTTTTTTTAACTAAACTTGCAACTAAACAAACCATACAGCTCAACAATTCGTCTCTTGAGCATTTGACCCCCAAAATAAAAACTTGCATTCATACAAATATCTGTACGTGAATGTTTATATCACCTATAGTCACAATAGCCAAAACTGGCAACAACTTAGATTATTTCAAAAAGGTTAGATAAACTTTGGTATAACACGTCATGTTATACTACTCTGTCAATGAAACAGAATGGATAGTTGATTTATGCAATCAATCTGGACAAATCTACAGAAATTTATACTAAGTCAAAAGAACCAGTCCCAGGAATTACATTTATATAACACTCTTGGCCTGGCACCCTGGCTCACACCTATAATTCTAGCACTCTGGGAGGCTGATGCCGTGGATTACTTGAACTCAGGAGTTGGAGAATAGCCTAAGCAAGACCAAGACCCTGTCTCTACTAAAAATAGAAAAATTAGCCATGTGTCCTGACAGGTACCCATAGTCCCAACTACTTGGGAGGCTGAGGTAGGAGTTTGAGGTTTCTCTGAGTTTGGCTGACACCATAGCACTCTAGCTTGGGCAACAGAGTGATACTCTGTTTTGAGAAACAACAACAATAAAACACTTATGTAACATTCTTCTTGAAATGCTACAATTCCAACATGGAGGAAAGATAAGTGGTTGCTAAGACTTAGGGAAGGGGGAGACTTAGAAGGGAAGTGTACCTAGATATAACAGTGGATTCTTATGATGAAAATGTTCTTTACCCTTAATTATATCAATATTCTGGTTGTAATATTATACTAGATTACCATTGTGGAAATCTAGGTGTATTAAACCTGTATAGCAAATGGACAGGCTGGAGCATTAGGTATGAGATGCTGCAGTCTTGAGTAATTTTTAAGTGATTTACATGTACTCTTTTCTTGCAGAACTTTGAGGTAAGATCTATTATTGGTTACATTAGAAATCATGAATTGAGTTAAAAGTTAGGCATCTAATTTGCTCCAAGTTCAAAGCTGGCAATTTTCTGCAGTGTCGTATTCTCATTTATTAGTACAAGTTTAGATATTTTATTTATAACTCACTCTAAAGTCTTTTTCTTTCCATTAGCCCATTTACATTTATTGATATGGCATATATATTTGATTTTATTTCTGTTAGCATATGTTATTGTTTTTGGGTTTTTTTTGTTGTTGTTATTTCTTAGTCATTTATTACATAGCCTATATGTATTCCATCGTTTGGCTTATTTACAGGTTTTATTCTAGTAATAAAGATGGCTTATGTTAATTAACTGGTGTTTTTTATTATATCATAGCAAAAATGATTCAGAACTCTGAGAGACAGACATAATTGGTTTATAAAGATTTTCAGCATAATTCGTGACTTTTACTTCAGAAACTATTAAGAAAAATGAGAATACTCAGACATCATTCACACTGATCTTTTAGTAGCTCTTATTGCTGATTTGTTATAAAAATCCATGATTTCTTCAGTCAGAGAGCAAGATGTAAAATCACGCAGTACATTTCTATTGTCCACATTTCTCTTGCTCCTACTAACAAGCATGATCTCCTTGAAATGAAACAAATAAGTGCTTCTGCCTTTGAACTAAAGGAACACCAGTGGCATTTCATTAATGTTCAGTCTTCTCCAATAAAATACAGTGTGTAGAGCTACAGTTGCTGTAATATCACATGTTCTAGGTTCAGTTTTATAAATAGAGATCAAATCATTTCTCATTAAAAATAAAACAGACATTTTAAAGTTTTAGCTTGTTGTAATTTTTCTTTTAAATTCATAACAAGATCTTAGAAATAGAGTAAATTTTCTCAGATGATGTAAATTCTTTTCAAAGAGGTATAGGACAGGGATTTGATTAAGACTCAGTATGAAAGGTCAGTAGAGTGGATTATTTGTTTTTCTAAGTAAACAGGTGACTCTCATTGTGGATAAACATAATTTTTAAAAAATTCTTTCTATTTGGCTACTGTAATTCACTATTGTTGTGGTGTGATAGTGCCATGACCAAAAATGTGAACTGCTCAATGTCATTTGTCACATAACATTCACATTTCTATTGATCATAATCATAACAAGCATGCCTACTTTACGCAGAACAGAGACATAGGTTCTGTAGAAAAAAATTAAGATGCCTTTTGTTTCTGTTTGCTCTCAGGTTGCTTAAAATCTTGTTTCCATGTAATACCAACAGGTTTCAAAATAAAGGAGAAAAATCCAATAAAAAATATATAGTTTATTTTTTCACTTACTGTTTCCTAGTTTTTATACATCACTATCAAAATATATTTATCATATCCATGATATTTATTTATAATATATATTTATAATATATTTACATATAATAAATTTATTATGTTATATTTATTAGTAATGTATTATTTATAATATATATACGTAATTATAATAGCATGTTATGTGTTTCCTAAATTACATTCAACTTAAAAATTGAAAAGATAATGTAAAATATAATGAATTAATTACAAAAATATTTATATTTAGCTTATTAGTTCACTTCATGAAGCAAATTCTTATTGCATATAATAATAATAATAATTATCCCAATTATTTTGAATTTGAGCAATAATTCAGGTAGGCTTGTTTATTTTTATTGGTCTTTTTAGATCTCATTTAGTAAATATTATTATTTAAGTACACAGAATATATTTTTCTATGGTTTACTCCCATATTTCTTATTAGTATAGTATAATCAACATTACATATATAAACTACATATTAATTGCAATATATTTCATTGAAATAAAAGAAAGAGTTCAAGGGCCCCATAGCCAACCTCTACACATGGTGGAGCTCCCAGTTCTTTCTTGAGATTTATTGTGTACCACAAAAAATGCCCAGGAACTGAATATTGAACATGTAGAACCTTTGAGAGCACAGAGAATATGCAAAATTTGGTATCTTTTTATTTTTATTATTAAAAGTATATATATTGAATTTTAATATTTTCCTTCTATATTCTGGTAAAGTTACAAAACATAGTTTTCATCTTTGAGACCAACAACGTAGACTAAAGATGAAACAGTAGATAGAAGAGCTAAAGTCTTCCATGACTGAAAAATATTAGAAAGGATAAGACGATAGAATGAGACATAAATAGGTTGGTGTAAGTTAAAATCAGTGAGAAATGGAACAGTATTTGAAGAAGCTGTATAATAATAATAAGCACCATAAATATGACTTAACACATGAAAAAAAATGACCTATATAGAGAAAAGGTTCCTGTTCATAGAGATAACAAGTTATCAGGCTCAGTCGCTTTTCACAGCAAAACTCATTTCTCAGTTACAAAAAAATTCATTCCATGATCAGGTGACTCTCCAATGTACCTGTCCTCCATGTAGTAACTCCATGCTTACTTTCCTTTTAGTATAACCTCAAGATTAGCAAACATTATGATCATAACCACTTTGAAAGAAAAGAACATAAAGAATAAAACACCTGTTTTCAAATATCTATCTTTGAAAATTATGTTTAAATTAAAGTTACTTTGTCATGTTCATCTTCAGAGGGACAAGGGAGTGTAATGCAAATGAAGCAAAAACACTGATATGCTGGTAAGTAAGAGTAATGTCTGAAGTAAATATTTATATGAATAATAACAGATTCAATGTGGGGACCTCATAAAAATAGAATGAGAATGGAATAAAAATATGGCATCAAAAAATAACAGAGATCTACAGTCCTTCCCTCACCCCCCCAATGCAGGGAAATATTGTAATTCACATGGAAATAGGAGCAATGTGGGGACCTTTCATAGGAATGAAAAAGTGTGACTATATCAACCATTTGTAACTATTAGCTTTTTTAATTCCAAGGATCATTTTACACTTTCTGAAGGATATTCTGCTATTAGAGTTTAACTATAGGACTGAACTGACAAGGCTTAGAGTGCAGAGAAAAATAAATAGGTCCATCATGTTAACTGGACATTGTTTGAAATCCTTTTATAATTAACTACTATAATTCTGAGAATTATTCTTTACTTTAGATTGTTATATTTTCATGAAGCAATAACCATATTAAATCTTATGTTAAAAATATCCCTTCATTTTTATTAATGACAACACTACTTGCAAGCAGAAAAGGAATATTCTGAAGGCCACTCTGTTAAATATTATTTGCAGCTGTTTGGCCTGAAGATGAGCACTGGTGATAAATTTTCACAAACCGAAATTGAAACCAATCGGGCTTTTAAAAGATTTAATATACGTTCATCAAAATAACAAATTACTTAAGAGATTCAATGAAAAGAAAAATAACATCAACTGACAGGTGGGAACATAATGCTAAGAAGAAGTAAAAAGTTTAATACCAACAGGTGTATTTAATGGAAGCTATTTCAACCTGGAGAATTTCTGAGCACATGCTGTGCTGCTAGGCAGGACTGTTATTTGCTATGTAAAGTATTATGCCTCAGACAAATTGAAGAGCTCATAAACATCATGGGAATATAATATTCAGGAACTATACCTATTATTTAGTATCAATGCTAAATAAAGGTAAAAATATGACATGCTGATTTCTATTTTCACATTAGATATTGGCTCAACAGAGTCCATATCATCTTTTAGGATCAACTTTATAGACTTGAAATGTCTGCTCCTAAAATAAATGCCTATCAAACACTTTGACATACACCTATATGTTGTGTAATACAACAGTGACTATGACCATATTAAACAGGAAATTGTCCTTCAACTGGCTAAAAGTCCCATGGATGACTATGTGTATATACACACACACATTTTAATTTGTTAATGAGAACTTTATTGTCAGATATTTTGTTTTTTGTTCAAAAATTTTAATTACCTGTTATGCATTTTTATTTGAATAAAATTTATTTTTAATGAAATTTAAATAGCAAAAGAAATATAATACCCAAGGACTCTTTTGTATCTAATTGATATATAAGTTCAGATACTTGGTATTCAGGGCCATCAGGTATGTCAGTTATTTTGAATTTGAAGCATGTTATTTTGGGAAGTGTTAGCCCTGGAGGTTCGTTACTCAGTATGGCCTGCGGGATGATTTCTGGTCTAAGCATACCTATTTCTATATTCCGGTTTAGTGACTGACTAGTCAATGGATAATTCTCCAAGCGAGAATTTATGAATAGAGTATTAGTGAATGTAGGTGAATAAGTGAAGAAAAATTGAAAATTAGAAGTGGAAGATTTTGAAATTAAACTATGGAAGAGTTGGAGTATCTGAGGGAAAGGTTATTGGCTTCAGAACGGATGGATGGTGGAAAGATTTTTTTTTTTTTGGTGTTTATTATTTAGGAATGAACACTGGTTCTGTCTTTATCTTTTAGATTCAGTCAAAGTTGGAAGGCATAGCCTAGTTGTAAAATAAAATACATATTGAATACTTAGAAGTAAAATAATACACTAGAAGAAAATAACGTGTCAGCTGAAAGAAAATAAAATACAATACAAAATATTTCATTATTTCATTTCTACAGAAGGCAGAAAGAATCATTACTGAATTTCTTTAAAAAAAAAGTTGGGGGAGGGAGTTGGATGTCCAAAGAACTCTCAACACCTGAACAGCTGATTAGTATTAAGAAAAACCAAAACAAGCCTTTGACTTCCACTTTTAGGCATAATAAAGTAACAAGAACTAAGTTTACCACTTCTTCCACAAGACCCAACTAGTAAACTAGACACAGTGTATGAAACCAATGGCTTTCACTGGAAAGTAGATTAGAAACGACAGAGATCACTGATAGTAGGGCGACAACCAAATGAGCCCTAGAGCTCTTCCATCTAAATGCATAAGCGTTTCTGAGCAACAATGCAAGAAAGCAAATTAGTGTAGCTTCCATAGTTCTCTCTGAGATGAGGAAACAGATTTAAGAGTTTGAGGAAGTAAAGGGACTAGATATCAGAGAGCATCGTATCAGAAACTACAGAGAGAGTCAAAGACGTGCAGAGAGTTTACTTTGAACTTTCAACTGAGTACTCATAGGCACATGTGTAAGAGGAAACTTCCAAGGCTGGAGAAAAGCATCTGGAAAAGAGCAGAAAGAACAATCCCCAGAGCTCACTGAGGGCTGGGAAATATTCTTGCTTTCTCTATCCTGCATAGGGAAACATCCTAACAAACAGCATATAGGAAACAGTAAACTATGAACAAAATGACATAATTAAGTAAGAAAAGAAAAAAAAGTCTGTCAATATAGAATTCTAATCCAGTAAAAATTTTCAAATAAACCCAAAGCAAAATTTTTCAGATTTATAAAAAATGAAAGAATTTATCATAAATCAGACTAGTAGAACATGACATGTAGAAAAAAAAATTCCCTGAGGGGGAAAATGGGTAGCCTGAAATATGAGGTAAGGACAGGGAGGCAGATGTCTCTAAATATTCTGGCTCTGCAGATGCCACAAATACTCAGAACTTACAGAGGTGGCCCATTTTTTCCATGCAGAAAGACACTACCAAGGCTTCTCTTATGCAATGTGAAAGCTACCCTATCAGAAGCGAAACCATGCTACTGGCAGCAGTTAATTTACACCTTTGGAGACAGCTTCTGACGTGTTAAGTGGACTCTAATGGAGATGCAGGACTTAGGTATGGTGCACCATGTGGCCAAGCATCCGGGCCTGCCTGCTGTCAGCTGAGTCTACAATACTCCACAAGTCAGAGAGTTTGAAGGGCTTTTTTTTAATCTTCTGGAAAGCCTGTTATTACAATAATATTAAGATCAACTATGTACACATTTTATCAGAGATGAATACAAAGTGTGTAAAGAGAAAACATGATTTTTAACATTTTCTAAAATGTCTCAACAAAGTAATAGAGGGAACAAATATTGCAGAAAATTCAAGGCATTTGTTAAATTGGGGGTATAAATGTTGGAAATTTTTATGATAGAAAGTCAGAAAACTATTATATTACTAGTGTATAATCATTATGCTAATGGAGGAGTTTTATTAACAAATCATTAGCAGTTGGAATCTGTTGCTGAACCGACATCTTAAAAATACTGTCTAGAGACTGATTTCTATCTAGATGCTGAGAACGCACATTTTATAATGTGAATAAAATATATACACTCAGGATAAAATGGTTAGTAGAGACTATTCACTTCAAATATATGACCTTATGGAATTTCATTTATGGCCATACAGTTATTATATAGTTATAATAACAAATGTGCTTAATGTTTCAACAAGAGTATATGTACTATAGGAATGTTAGATAATTTGGATAAATAACCTAAATTTACTGCTTTCACTTCTGTGAGTTTTATCAGTAGGCTTCAACATATTAGAGTATCTCAAGCCACAATTTCTGAAAATGTTTATTGTCACATTTTTTTTACATTAAGATAATCTGTGCTTAATAGCAAGGCAGCCAAATTTAATAGGACTTCTTGACTTATATGCTGTTTGAGGAATGTTAACAATAGAAAGTACTAAACTAAAATGTTTTAATGTTACATTTGATCTTAATAACCTGACTTCATGACAACTTTTAAAAGCTTAGAAAATTTTATAGTTAATTAAAAATGTTTACTAGCTTCTGAATTGGTGAGATACTAAAGAAAACCATAATAAAACTGCTATCTGGAAATGTGTGTGAATGAAGTGGCAGCAGGCATCGAGTTCACCTATTTTGTTGGACAAAGCCTTCTAGAGCCCAAGCAGGGCCATGATCCCACACACAGTACAGAGCGACCATGAAGAATCCAGCTATCGCACCTAGTAAAACTTCAGGGTAAAGCTAATCACTGGATAGGCTTCTTGTCATTTTCAATTTAATCATCATGCATGAGGAGAAGAATGTCAGAACCAGGGAGGAATCATAACACCTATGTGTTCTGCGTATACAATTTAATTGTGGAAAACCCATCTTCTGTCAGACACTATGATGATTTCTGTACAAGGAGAACTTGAATGAATACCAAACAAGTATGACCTAGAAAGAGAAACTGAAACAATAAATGGCTATCATAAAAGAAATTCTAATTCGATCACGTATTTGGAGATGTGGTATTTCCATTTGCTTTGTTAATATACTTTGTGTGCATTTGAGGTAAGATATGAACAACATACAGAGTTGCTAATCACTATAAAAGTTTAAATGTAACTAAAAATATTATAACATATATATGCCTTTAGACTATCAGAAAACCCTTTATAACTTTCATGGAAGTAAAGTAAAGGCAATTTGACAGGAGTTGACAGTTGTTTTCCCCAGTTTTCAAGCTACAAATCCTAGTTTACATTATATTTTTATCAGATCCACCTTTGTTCACAGGATTTATTTGAGTCTCTACTTTATCATAATCATGTATTCAAAATACAGTATCTGAAATATTTTTTTCCTTAGACCCTCATAATCAAGGGCATAACAAAACACACACACACACACACATATATACAAAAAAAAAAAAAAAAAAATCCAGCAAACAAAGTTCACGATATTTGAGAAAGATAGTGAAAGAAATGCATACATTAAAAAAGCATATTGTAGCAATATCTAAGCACAAATGAGCTTTTAACTGTCATGGCATAATAGATGAATGTGAAAAATAAGCCAATAAATCATACAGCTAGAGGGGAGCTTTGGGTTCATCTATTTGACAATTTCATTTTACAGATGATGAGACTGAGACTTAGGTGTTTTTTCTGAGCTATTCATGCATCTATTGATAAAAGAGTTGGAGTCTAGTGATAAGCTTTTAGTTTGATGTTTTATGAATACTTTTCTTCTCAGATATCAGTTAGGATCTAGCTAATAATTTCTTATTTGGGACATTACAATATACAATTATTTTAGCCTTTCAACTGGTGGTTATATACAGTGATAAAAGGTAATAATATTGAGGAAACAAGTTTTTTCTCTGCTACATTTGATAAAGGAGGATTTTGAAATTCTAAGACACAAACATATCTGAATTACTTCAGAACTAAAGCACATTTTTAAAAAAGATTGTAATTCTCTGAATTCACTAGGTCTTAATCAGGCTAGAATAGCAAACAGGAGAACAAAATCTATTCTTTACAAATTATATTAACATATTACACTACCAACTATTCACAATGAAAAAAATCATCCACAGATAATAGGTCTATAAGCATTACATTTCCATTATGAACTTCTGTGAACTGTGAATCTCATGCATGGACAGTAATAAGATAAATTTTGCTTTTCAGAAAAAAATCACTCTAGTAATAGATTGAAAGGAGGCCAACTAAGTGTCAGATAATTGGTCAATGGTTTTCTGGAATAACATAAGAAATAAATGGAATGGACCTGAGCCAAGGCAATAGCAGTGGGAATGAAAAGGTAGGATTAATACGGTCATGTTATAGAATTGAGTAATGATGTAGAAATTGAATATTTAGAACTGGTACTCTGGAGGGAGCGAGTTCCGACTCAACTGCAGGCTTTGAATGATACATTTGAACACAGAGGTGTGTAAGGGTGAAAGATTTCCTAGCAGTAAGCACAAAAACTAGATAATACAACACAAAAATAGGCAGTACTATAAGGAAAAAACAAAAAACAAAACCAGAGCAATAGGAGAAGGATGAGGGATCACAGAAGCCACCAAAGGGATGTGAGAAGGAAAGAGAAAAGCATGATGTGAGGCTCTATCCCTTCAACTTACCACTTTCCACTGCCAATATGTATCATACAATTCCTAAGTTTAAAATCCATCAAAATCTTCCTCCATACAACACATTTCAAACGCCTTAGGTTTCATCTAAGATATTCTATTGTATTGCTTTATTATCTCTGTCTAATTTTAACAACTTCTTTAATCTCCATTTTTCTTTCCTGTAAAGTATAATCATTTATATTGAAAAAATACATATATTTGTTAGATTTTGTCAAGATTATCTGACGCAATGCATGTAACATGTTCTGTGCAATGTCTAGTATTTAATCATTATTAATATTTATATGACATTAGCTTGTCATTTAAAGCCATCTCAGACTTTGTTTCTTATACTTAGTCATCTCTTTCTACATTAACTGCTGCCTCCTGTTCCTGCAACTTTAATTTAATGTATTATAAATTAAATATGGTATCCGTGCTGACTTCTCCAAAATGGTTTTGTCAGATCACTGTGGCTTATATCAGTAAATTGAGAAGTGGGGAGGCATCTTTTGTTAAAAATGCCACCAACTTTACCTGTCTTCTCTTTAATTAAATTAATTAAAGAATAGTAATACCCTGGCAAATTATCACAGGACATAGGGAAGAGGAAGTAAGGGATCACTATTCTAAATGCCTTTGTTACTTAATTCATTAAATGGAAAGGAAACTAATAGTTACTCCAAGCTATTCATTGAATTCTGTAACAATAATTCATGAAAAAATGTGATATGTCTTATACATAAGAAAACTCAATGGGAATTGGTGCTAGATTAAATTCCATTGACATGTTCTTAATTTTGGGGGTGGGGAGGGAAGAATAATACTAATGAAATTTGCAAAGGTGTTCAATACAGAAATATTGCCACACAGAAAGTTGTGAATGCTGTCTTATGATATCAGAAAGATACGTTGTTAAAAAGCAAATTAGCTTTTTGATTTGCACAGCTCAAACAAATAATCTTGAGGTGAATAATACAAAATCACTTTCTATGCACAAAAATATAAAAATATACCATGTTTGATATAATAATTAATGAGAATTTGCTGTCATTTAAGTGAATTACTGAGAAAAAATGTACTAGGTTTTTAACCTAGTACAAAGCCTGCAGAAAGTCAGTTGTGGGAAATGACAAAATTCAGTAAGGATAGGCTCATATAAAAAAAAAAGTATTTGGGGAGCACATGTACTTTTTTTTGGTATTTATTAAGTTTAATTATTTATTGTCCACCTTTAAACATACTACACATTTTACAAAAATGAACATTTTTAATTTGATTTGTTTAGATTCTTTTTAATTTCTTTCTAAATTATTTTTATAATTTAGTTTTGAATTATTTTATTTACATCTAATAATTATTTCTTTTATGTTATCATAAAAAGGATTTTTAAATGTCATTTTCAATTGTTCATTGCAAGCACACAGAAATGCAATACATTTTATATAACTTTATATTCTGTAAACTTGTTCAATATTTAGTTTTAATTATAAATCGTATATGCAGGGTGGTCACAAAGTTTGTTTGCAACTTTAAAATGGACAAGTATTTATTAGTTTTAATTATAAATCTTATGTAAAGGGTGGCCATTAAGTTTATTTACAACTTTAAAATGGACAAGTATTTTAAATTGCAAACGAACTTTATGGCCACTGTGTATAACAAAAATTTTATGATTTGTTGTATATAAAATTGAGAAAGAGAAGATCAAGATGGTCGACTAGACAAGGGTATCACGAGTGTCCTCCATGGAGCAGAATAGATAGCAGAGTCTCACATTTTGAACAGATTGTCTAGGATAGAATGCTAGGATTCACTAGGGAAGTGACGGGAAGTACCAAAGAATGGGTAAGGAGAGAGTTCGTGGCAACTTGCCTAGGCAGGTGCTGGATAACAGGTGGGAGAAGCGCCTGGATGTGGTGAAAGGGTAATAAAGATGCCCCCTGGGGTTTCCACTCACCAAAACAAGCTTTTGTAATTTTGGCTACATGAGGTCCCATGACCAGTGCAGGTATCAGGCCTCAAGTTGTGAGCTTGGAGATCTCACAGAGACATCGTTCCAAAAAGGGAACTCGCATGGAACCCCACCGACATCTGAGCCTGGAGAATTTTGAGCCTGGTGCCATTCTGAAAGCCTGTATACCAGAGAACTGCAGGCACTCCTGCAGCCACTGCGCAACTCTAAGGAAGGACTGGGGAACCCCCGAGCTCCCATGCAACCCTGGGAAGGTCTCCACCACCCTGCTGTGGGCTGTGTTTGAGACTGACACTTGAGAAGACAGCATTTTTCACTGTCTTGCCCATGCTGCCTCCCTAGGTAGGGCCCCAGCCTTTTCAGACACAGGTCTATGATGTCATTTTGTAAATTAGACGTAGGGCTTTTGGACTGAGTTGGGAATTTTGCTATGGTTAAGCTGGTATCCAAGTTGCAAAGCACAATCCTCTGGGCCCATCTCTTTGCTTTCCTCAAGTGGAGGAAGAAAGACTCTCCCTGTGTTGCCTGTAGCTGGCGGAGTGTGTCCCAGGCACTGGCTTAGCCACAGCTGATGGTGTCTCACTGGGTCATGTGTCAAGTTCCTTGGTGCCTAACCAGCACAGCCATAGGAATTGCCCCAACTTACTCTGTTGATATATTGTTCTGTAAATCCCACAAGTTTTCTTCATTCTATTTTATTTTTTCTTTTCTTTCTTCTTCTTGGACTGTGTTTTCAAATAGTATGTCTTTACATTAACACATTATTTCTTCTGTTTGGCCAATTCTGTTTTTATTGCTTTCTATTGGATTTCATTTCATTCATTGTAATTTTTAGTTCTATAATTTGTTTCTTGCTATTTTAAATAATTTTAATTTCTCTGTTAAGATTTTAGATCAATTGGAGTTTTCGTGACTTAATTGAATTGTTTCTCTCTATTCTCTTGAAGTTAACTAAGCATCCTTAAAATATTATTTTGAATTTTTTGTCAGATAATTTGTATATCTCCCTTTCTTTTAATTAGATAGTTGTAGATTATTATGTTCTTTTGATGGCATTATATCTTCTTTGTTTCTTATAATTCTTATTGCCTATGTTGATGTCTTTGTATTTGTTAGAAAAATCATATTTTGCATATTTAGGCTAGTTTCACTGTGGAAAGACCTTCCACCAGGAGAGAAGTGCAAGGGCATTTACTCTTGTGCACTAGTGAGGGTGTCAGCTGAGTAGTGTATCTGTGGTTCTTGTCAGCTGAGGTTGTTTTGGTAAAGATTGCAGGGAGCTTTAGTGGCCAACTCTGGATATCTTCAATGGTGACAATGATTGTTGACATATTTGGTGATGATGGCTGCTAATGCTCTCCCAATCTGTTTTTCTCTCACTGGGGACGTTGTTGCTGGGGCAATTTTCCTTGGCACTGAATATGCCTTTTGGGCTCACTTGCAGTGGCAGTGACAACAGTGTCTCATGAGGGGGTGTCCTTTGAGCAGCTGTATAGCTGAAGCATAAAGCAAAAGAATACATGAAAGGTGTACAACTCTGGGATCTGGTGTGGTAATGGAACTGGTACCCAGGGCACAGGAGCCCTGCTGCCGTGGTGGTAACAGGATGGAAGTCATGGATGCTTGTGAAGCAGCTGAAGGTATTGAAAATTGGAAGAAGTTGTGCACAAAGTTACAGTGTCTCTGAAGTTGGCATAGGTGGGGCTTAGTTCACTATGATGGCTGAGCAGGCGCTGCTCGTAGAGCAAACACCTCAGCTACCCAGTAGGTAATACAGGCATACCACCTTTTATTGTATATCATTTTATTGCATTCTCTTTTTTTCTCCTTTTTAATTTTTTTTTATTATTCACTTTTTTTTTTTGCCTTTTTAAATGTCAGATTACTATGAAGGTTCAAATATTTAGGTTACATACTTTTTATTTCTAAGGTAAAGTTCAAGTTGTAGTTGAGTCCTTTACTACATACCAAGAGGCATGCTGAACACCCTCACATAGTACACATTAAAATGTCCATGCTACTCAAAGTGCTCTGCAGATTTAATGCAATCACCATCCTAACATTAATGTCATACTTTAAAGAACTTGAAAAAATCATACTTTATTTCATATGGACCTGGAAAAAACATAAATAGCCAGTACTATTTTAAGAAATAAAAACAAATCTGGAAGCATCACATCACCAGACTTCAGGTTATACCACAAATCGATAGTGATCAAAACAGCATGGAACCTGGACAAAAATAGAGATACAGATCTATGGAATAGAACAGAGAACTTAGAAATGAACCCAGCCGCATATCACCATTTGATCTTTGATAAACAAAATGAAAGCATGCACTGAGAAAAAGAATCCCTATTTAATAAATGGTGGTGAGAAAACTGGTTAGTCCCTTGTAGAAGACTGAAATTAAACCCACACCTCTCACCACTGACTCTCACTGGATAAAAGATTTAAATTTAAGGCACAAAATAATAAAAATTCTGGAACAAATTGTGGGTAAAACCCCTGACAAAAATCAGTCTGGGAAAAGATTTTATGAAGAAGACCCCCATGGCAATTGCTGCAACACTAAAAATAAATGAATGGGGCATGATCAAACTAAAAAGCTTCTGCAACAGCTAAGGGTGCCATATCTAAAACAAACAGATCACCTTCAGAATGGAAGAAGATATTTGCATTCTATAAATCTGGCAAAGGGCTGAAAACTAGAATCTATACAGAACTCAAGTTAATCAACAAGAAAAGAGCAAATGACCTCATGTATAAGTGGGCAAGAGACTTGAACAGAAACTTCTCTGTAGATAACAACGAATGGGCAATGAGTACATGAAAAAACATTCATTGCCCCTAATCGTCAGAGAAAATGCAAATCAAAACCACTCTGAGATATCACCTCAATCCAGTGAGATTAACCCACATCACAAAGTCCCAAATCTGCAGATGATTGCTTGGATGGAGAAAAAGGAGCATTTTTCCATTTTTTGCAAATTGAAGGTTTTGGGTAACCCTGCATTGAGCAAGTCCATTGGCACTATATTTATAACATCATATGTTTACTTCATGTCTGTGTGTCACATTTTGGCAATTCTCATCATATTTAAAATGTTTTCATTGTTTTATCTCCTGTAGTGATCTGTGATCAGTAATCTTTATTGTTATAATTTTTCATGGCAGGGTTTCACAAATCACATGAATATAACATAGTAAATGTAATTTGAAATGTTTTGTGTTTGCTCCACCAGTTGGATGGCTCCTTATTGCTCTTCATTTCTAGGAACATCCCTATTCCCTGAGACACAGTAATATTTAAATTAGGCTAATTCATAACCCTACAGGTGCCTTTCCCTTAAGTGAAAGTAAGAGCTGCATACTTCACCTTAAATCAAACCAGAAAGGATTGAACTTAGTTAGGAAAGCATGCTGAAAGTTGAAATAGACTGAAAACTAGTTTTTTGTGCCAAACAGCCACATTTTTAATGCAAAGAAAAAATTCTTGAAGAAAAGTACTACTCCAGTGAACATACAAATTTATATATATATATATTTAAAATGAAACAACTTTATTGTTGAAATGGAGAAAGTTTTAATGGTCCTGGTAGATCCAACTGGCCACATTTCCTTATGTCAAAGCCATCAAAGCCTAACTCAGAGCAAGACTTTAATTCTCTGCAATTCTATGTAGACTAAGAGAGGTGAGGATACTAGAGAAGAATAGTTGGAAGCTGGCAGAGGTTGGTTTATGAGGTTTATAAAAACAAGGTGTGTCCATAACATAAAAGTGCAAAGTAAACCAACAAGTGGAGAATGTACAGGAAATGAGTCAGAAGATTCAGCTGAGATCATTGATGAAGGTGGATATACTAAGCTACAAATGTTCAATGTAGACTAAGCATTCTTCTACTGGAAGATGTCTTCTGGATCCCTCAAAGCTAGAGAGGAGATGTCAATGTCTGGCTTCAGAGCTTTAAAGGCCAGTATAATTCTCTTGTTAGAACCTAATGGAGCTTGTGAATGTAAGTTGAAGCAATTCTCATTTACCATTCCAAAATTCCTATGTCTGTTAAGAATTATGTTAAATTTACTCTGCCCCTGTTCTATAAATAGGACAACAAAGCCTGGATGACAGTGCTTCTGTTTATAGTATGGCTTACTGAATAGTTTAAGCCCATTATTGAGATTTACAGCTCAGAAAAAAAAATATTTCTTTCAAAGTATGTTAGTGCACATTGACAATGCACCTAATCGCCCAAGGGCTCTGATAGAGATGTACAAGAAGATTAATGTTGTTTTCATGTCTGCTAACACAACATTCATTCAGTAGCTCATGAATCAAAGAGTCATTTGCACTCTCAGGTTGTATTATTCAAGAAATACATTTTGTAAGGTTATTGCTGTCATAGACAGTGATTCTCTTGATGGATCTCAACAAAGTACACTGATAAACTTCAGGAAAGAATTTACCATTCTAGATGTTATTAAAAGCACTTGTTATTTGTGACAGGAGATAAAAGTACTACCATTAACAGGAGTTTGGAAGAAGTTGATACAAATCCCTTGAACTACAATAAGCTCAAGACTTAGTGGAAGAAGTAACTACAGATATGGGGAAAACAGCAATAGAAATAGAATTAGAAATTAGATATGTCTGAAAATTGAGACGATTTTATGATAATATTTGGGTGAATAAGCAGTTTCTTCTTATAGATGAATAAAGACAGTAGTTTCATAAGACAGAATCTTCTCTAAGTGAAGATGATTTAAACATTGTTGAAATGACAAAAAAGAACTTAGAATGTCACATAAACTTAGTTGCTAAAGTAGCAACATGGTTTGAGAAGATTTGCTCCGATTTTTTTTGTTTGTTTTTTGAGACAGAGTTTCACTTTGTCACCCTGGGTAGAGTGCTGTAGCGTCATAGCTCAAAGCAACCTCCAACTCCTGGGCTTAAGCAATTCTCTTGCCTCAGCCTCCCTAGTAGCTGGGACTACAGGTGCCTACTGGCTCCAATTTGAAAGCAGTTTTACCATGGTTAAAATGTTATCAAACAGCATCACATACACTAGAGAAATATTTTATTAAAGAAAAAATCATGTGAAGTTTTCAGCAAACTTCATTTGTATCTTATTTTTAAAAATTGCCACAGCCAACCCACACTTGAAAAATCACCACCCTGATCAGTTAGCAGTAATCAGTAGGAAGGCAAGACCCTCCACCAGCAAAACAATCATGACTCACTGAAGGTACAGAGAACCATTAGTAATTGTTAGCAATAAATTGTTTTTAAATTAAGCTGCAGCTGTTATTTTTACTGATGTGATGTGTTGTACACTTAATAGGCTATACTATAGTGTAAGGATAACTTTTATATGTACTGGGAAATTAAAAACAAGAATTGCATGACTCTCATTATTGTGGTATTTGCTTTATTTTGGAGGCCTGCGTCTGAATACACAGTACCCCCAAGGTACTTTGTGAGGCATGAAAGCTCGTGAAGTAAGTGGGCAGCCATAAATGGATGAGAGCACAAGCTTGTGCAGTTAGATCAGCTCCAGAGTTGGCAGGACCCAGTTCTCTGTGACAGCTAAGTCAGTGGCTACTGTATGAGAACTCCCAGGGAGGACTTCACCCCAGAGCCTAAAGCATGATATAGATTTTTATTTTAATGGCTCTGGTGTCTGAGCTATGAGCAGGCCCAAGGCGGTCACAGAGCCTCTGATGGAGCGTGGGCACTCTTGGAGAGACTGTGGTTCCAGAGTTCAGACATATGCAGGTTTGGGAAATGTGCTAGGTTCTTTTCCAACAAGGCACTAAAGTAGCCCCTTATCTGGTAGTGAAGGAGTGTGCAGACACATTTCCGTCTCTGGAGTTTCCAGTGGGAATGGCTATTGGTCACCTTGGTGGTAAGAGAGGCTGGTGTTATCTGGGAAGTATGGCTCTAGGGATCAAAGGGGTTCTGGCCCTATGGCTAATCCTAATAGCGTGTGCCTTTCTTCTTTGCTGATAGCTGTCTTTATTTCTTGTTTGTTTATTGCTCTACTATAGGGGTCCTCAAACAACGGCCCGTGGGCCAAATGCGCCCCCCCCAAGACATTTATCTGGCCTGCTGGGTGTTTTTGCCACTACTACTGCCTGTCCTGCTTAGCAGCCAACTATTCCTGGGCCACAGTGCGCATGTGTAGAATGTGTGCCACACTCTCTGACTCCCCTCCTTCTCTCTGTCTCTCAACTCCTCCTCTCAGTCTTGGGTGTGATCTGAGTCATGAGCTTGACTGTGCAGAGCCTGCTGCTGCCTGAGGACTGAAGTAAGAACAAGTTAGGATTTATTTTTTTTTTGAAGTTAGGAGGTCTATTTTTTTTTTTTTTTTTATTTTACAGTTAGTAGGGCTTTTTTTTTTTCTGGTTAGGAGGTCTTTTTATTTTATTTATTTATTTATTTATTTTTTGCAAATAGGGGGCACTTTTTTTTTGAAGTTAGAAGAGACTTTTTATGAAGTTAGGAGAGCCTTTTTTTTTTTAAAGTTGGTTAGTTGGTTGGGGGTGGTTTCTAGGGGGGTTGCATCACAGTGATAACACAAATAGCGCTCAGCGCTAATGAAAATTGTCAGTGCTCAGTGGTAATGATAATTGTAAATGCTCAGGGTTAATGCAAATGGTCAGCACTTAGTATTAATGCAAATTGTCAGTGGTCAGTGTTAATGCAAATGGTCAGTTCTCAATGTTATCTCATGGGGACCCCAAACTGGTAATCTGCCTAGGGCCCCATAGGAACTTAATCTGTCTCTGCAGATAGCTGAGGAGTAGGAAACCCAATTTAATTGACAGTAAGTACATTTATGTTCTGATTGCTATTCAGTTGTGTATGATGTTGTATGTTGCATGCTGTGTACATGCAGTGTACATAGGACTTGTTCATAGTTTTTTTTTTTTAAACTATAGTCTGGCCCTCCAGTGGCCTGAGGGACAGTGAACTGGTCCCTGTTTAAAAAGTTTGAGGACCCCTGCTCTACTGTGTAGCTGAAGGTTCACTCATGTGTTATGTTAGTTTGTGAATAGATGTCTGTATTTACTTTATTGTAGGAGGATGAAGGATGATACCTCCTACTTCACCATCTTAGTGATGCCAGTCTTTTGATTTTCTTATTATGTATATAGATTTTAAAGAGATTTTCATTTTCCTTTAAGTTTTTCTATTTCTGATTTTAAACATGACTGCCTTTTATTATATCACCAAAAATTCTCACTATATAGTTTTTTTTAAAGTTATCTTCTACTTCTTAGTTGTCTCTAACCTTACCAGGGTTAGTTTCTTCATCTCAGTCTTTAGCTTTTATTTTGTTTGTATTTCAAACTGAGGTGATGAATCCTGGTGTTGACTCATTTTCTGGAATGACTCACTAGGTAGATTTAATAAATCTATCCCAGAGAGTTTCCTATTCTGCAGTATACATAGAGCTGTTTTCACAAAACTTCTCCCTGCTCCCCTGTGGGAAACTGCGTGAGAACAAACACTGGGTAGGATATCTCACCCATTTTATTTGAATGAGTGCAGGCGGGGATTGGACTGTTTCACTATACCTCACTGCCAAATGTAAGAATTCTGAGAGCAAGGTGGAGATAACATCATTTGTTTAACAGCTATTGTATAAAGAAACCTTTAATTAGCCTTTCTGTTTTCAGGAACATACCTAATTCTTCACTTCTACTTAACTTTAAATAAGAACTTTGTAGGACTTCAGCAAAAAGCATTCACATTTGCTTCCATTGCTTCCGCTGCCACCTCACCTTCAACCCTGGCTGTCACCCATCTTCCTGACAGGTGAACCCCTTGCCACTGCTTCAACCCTATTTCCATTTTTTTCACTTTAGTGCTTCTATTTCCTTTATAACTTATACTGAATTTCCAGTATCTCTGTTCATCTTACTATCTTGACTTGAAAGCCTGAGAATGATTTAAAAATATCCTTTATGTCTTAAAATTGCAAAGTTCATACATGAAAATAAAAAGAAAGAAAAATAACAGCCAACAAAATATTGATGAGTTGGCAGAGGTGCTGTGGGACTTTATAGATTTTTGTTTATATGTGATATCAAGATATAAACTGTTGAAACAAAGACTGACATAAAGCCTATATTGGGCATTAGATTTCACTCTCAAACAAAAGATAACTAAAGTTAAAAATTATTTAAAATACTGCTGAGAAAACAGAAATAAATATGGTTTCTTAAATCATGTTTTAAAATTTATTTTCAAGTAAAGAATTATAAAAATAGCAAAGTCTCCTCTAAAGGGTTACATTTGGATAATGTGTACTTATCCTCATATATGGTTAAATTTTAGTAAATAATGCTATTATGATTAGTTTTTTAGGAGTAATTTTGAAACTTATAAACTGGTCACAGATTTTATTCCATTTTGATTTTTGATAGTAAATATGTCCACCTCAAGTTAAATTGACAAATAAGACAGTACTATTATTCTTTTAC
This sequence comes from Perodicticus potto, assembly GCA_963574655.1. Lineage (NCBI taxonomy): Eukaryota > Metazoa > Chordata > Mammalia > Primates > Lorisidae > Perodicticus > Perodicticus potto. The sequence goes on along the minus strand of CAUYRH010052169.1, from coordinate 15,438 downwards.
TCATTGGAGCATCAGCATTTTTCCTGGTAGCTAAAGAGAAGTTTGGTGATACTGCTCATAACTTTGTGGATACCACCTTAGAACCCACTTTACTTTTGCATCTTACTTGGTCTTTAATGTCAATTTCTCTTATTCTTGTGAAGGAGAATTAAATATAGAGAAGGAAAGGAGAATTAAATACAGAGAAGAAATGACTATATAGTTGAAGGAGCTGTAAAAAGAAAAGTTGTTGCAGAACTACTGTATGTAAGAATTTTAAGTCTGTAGCCTGAAACTCTCTTACTAATGTAGCCAACATTACAGAAAATTGCTAATTCAGATTGAGAGGAATTCAGACGATAAGTTATAGCCCTCCACTCCACATACACATTCAGATCTTGGGAAATTATCCTTCATTTTACTGAGACTACCAGTTAAAAATTGTGTTACTTATACCAGTTTTGTCAGGCACATGCAAAACTTGTTTCCAGATCAGTCAGATTGGCATTGGAACAGGAAAAATAAACCACTTGATAACCAGAAAGAAATTCCTATGCCTATCAGAATCTTTACTCCACGATAGTGGGAACTTCCATGTGTTCACATTCCTATATGGAGCCCTGGGATCATGATTCACACTAAAAGCATGAAAGAATGGTAGGCTAGCTTCTCTTGTCTTTCTGTATTATTTGTAAATACTACGTTCATTGTTGTTTAATAAACAGCATAAACTTTTTATCGTATCAACCATGCACATGAAACATCTATTGATTGCTGATAATTGAGACACTTTCATTATTTTGATATCAATTATTACTGCTTATAGGACATGTTTTGATTACTATGTCTTAAAAGTTTATGAGGTACAAGTGCAATTCTGTTACATGCACAGATTGTGTAGTGTTCAAATCAGGACTTTAGGATATCTATCGTTGAGCAATGTACACTTTACCATATAATAGATTTTAAAGTCAGGAATGTTATACCTTCCATTTTGTTCTTTGTTACAAAGACTGTAACTTTCCTCTAGGTAACAATAGTTGGAAGGATTGTAGAAAGCAGAAAACATATATTTGTCAATCATACTGATGATCTCACTGGCTATGTAATTAAATAAGATATTATTTCATCTTTATTTTGAAAATATCTTATTAGTTTAAGTTTATTAAGCAAATAGCTGCCAATCAAAATGCACAGAGTATAGACAACTAACTCTGGAAGAACATCAACAAACTCTAGAATGCTGCCAGAATGATGAAGATGTACAAATCATTTTTGGGGTCAACAGATATTCTCTGTTTCATATTTTTTAAAAATAAGGTTTTTTATTTAAACAAAATTTAGATATGTCTTTAAATGAAAATCAAGATGATCCCACTCTAAAAACTACTTAATAAATCATAAAATGTTACCATAAATGATAACTGAACTAAAATATTCAAAAATATTAGATAATATGGTAGTGGCTATGGCTCAGTGAGTAAGGCACCAGGCCCATATACCAAGAGCGGTGGGTTCAAACTGCAGTCCAGGCCAAACTGCAACAAAAAAAAGCCAGGCATTGTGGCAGGCACCTGTAGTTCCAGCTACTTGGGAGGCTGAGACAAGAGAATCGCCTAAGCCCAAGAGCTGGAGGTTGCTGTGAGCTGTGACACCACAGCACTCTACCAAGGGTGACAAAGTGAGACTCTGTCTCTATGAAAAATAAAATAGATAATATAAAAATGATTTTATATGATTTAATATGTATTGTCATATAAACAAAAGAGTATTTAAATGTCTTTCTTCATAACCTGATCCAAGAGATACTCTTAACAAATAATACCTTCACAATGCTGGCCTTTGTGTCTTCTCTATCACATGGAAAACATCTGTTAAGTCTGTGATTCCATCTCTCTCCCATGAATATTCCAGTAATTCTAGCCAAAATTGGAAGTATCAAGCCTGGAGATTTCAATTCCTTGTCCTATTCTGAAATGTGTGTATGTGTGTGTGTGTGTGCATCCCACTGAATTAAGCCATTGATTTTACTTTTCACTAGGACTACTCTTATTAATTAGGAAATACCAGTATAAATGCAGATGTTAAAAGATTGATATAGTCTTTATAACATAGAATTTGGGTCCATAATATCTGAGGTTAAAATCAGGCCCGTAATTATTTTCCGTGAACCTTTAGTAAGTTGAATAAGTTCTCTGAGGTTGTCTGAAAACAAAAATAACAGTACCTTTCGTGAAATTTTGGGGATCACTGAATAATGCTATAAAACACCAGGAACAGTACAATGAATACAGATGTACTATTATAAAATTAGCTAACTGAAAAAATATTTATCAAGTGATTACAAATGAACTAGTCTTTATAGTGTCCTGCAGAAGCAGATCGACCTATTTCCTTCAGAAAACTTTATTCTGGTAGGGGAAGAAAGACTAACAAAAAGCTACATATAAAATAAATAGCATATCAGAAAATTACAAGTTTCTAGAAAAAAAGTAGGGAAGAAAGGTGGGAGTGTATGTGTATAGGCACAATTTTAAATCGGTCATCTAACTGAATTGGCATTTGGAGAAAGATAAAAAAATTACTGTCTTTGTCCAGTTTGATTTCCTATTAGGGAAATAACTGAGTCTGAATAATTTATAAGGAAAAGAGGTTTATTTGCTTCACAATTCGGCAGGCTGTACATGAACGTGGGGCCAGTATCCACTTCTGGTGAGGGCCTCAAGGAGCTTCCAATTAAGGTGGAAGGTGAACAGGAAGTAGGTGTGTCATAAGGTGAGAGAGAGAGAATGAGAGAGAGGATTGGCGAGCTGTGCTCTTTTAAGCAACTAGCTCTCACATGCACTAATAGAACAAGAATTCATTTATTTTCACCAGGAGGGCACCAAATTGTTCATGAGGGGTCCACCTTCGTAACTCAAATACCTTTCACTAAGACTCAATTCTAACATTGGAGAACAATTGTAACGTGAGATTTGAAGGGGACAAACATCTAAACCATGTTGATGACCTAGATGGCCAAGGGATAGACAGTATATTCAAAGGCCATGAGGCTTAGTGGACCCAATGTGTTCAGTGAATAAGGAGAAATGTAGTATACGGATAAAATAAATGGGAGGAGAGAATGGTAGTGGATAAATCGATGGAGGTTATACAAAATTATTTCATCCTGGATGTTTTTCTTTATGTGGAATAGGAAGATATTGGAGAGATAAGTGAATTACAGTGTATTATGATTAGGTAGCATCATTCTGACTATTGCTGTATGGGAAATAGCGAATGGAGATATGGATGGCACAAGCATAAAAAAGGAAACTACTGCTGTAGCCCAGGGTGAAATTTCATGGTTGCTTGGACAAATGTGGAGATGAAGATGAAGACTGTGGTGAGAAATAGTTAGATTCTGGATGTGTGATGAAAGCAAACCTGAGAAGAATTGCTATATATGTGGACTGAAGGAAAAAGATGTTTATAAAAATTTTGGCCTTAAAAACCAGAAAGAATATGCACACATTTGCTAAGATATGAAAAGCTGAGAAGAACAAGCTGGAGGCTGGAGGAAATGAAGAATTCAGTTTTAGAACGCTTATAGTCTACAATGTTTAGATACTTAAAGGAGAGTGACAAACGGAGCAATTAAATATTTAATGCTTGAGTCCAAGAGTGCTTGGATTTTAGATAGAAATATGAGAATATAAAGCATACAGATAGTACTTGAGATCATAAAACTAAATGAGATTACTAAAGCAGAGAAGATGGAGAAGCTGCAAGTGATGAGGACTGAATTCTGAGGCACTTAAGTGATTAGCAAGTTTTGCATTAGAAGGAAACAGAAGTACACAGGAAGAGAGCGGGAAACAGAGTGTGAGCTGTCCTGAAAGTGAAGTGGAAAATGTGTTTTATGGAGGACAAAATGATCAATGGTGTCAGGCAACAGTCATTGCTAGTGAAAACAGCATAGAGACTTTATGATCACTGGACTGATCCCCTGGATGCCACAAGTGAATACTCAATTTTGCAAGGAAAAGGTTATTGGTGGCCTCAATTTAGCAGTTTTAGTGGCGTGGTAGGGGGGAAAGTCAGATGGAACTGGGTTCAAGAGAGAATGAGAGGGCAGGAAGTGGAGCATCATCAAGGTTTGCTATCAAGAGGAGAGGACCAGTTGTTTTTATTGGTTTCATTTTAGAATTGCGTATATTAAAAAATTCTACATAGCCACACAGGAGAAAAACACAGAATATTTAAGTGAGGGGGAGGGAAGAGCACGGAGGAGGAGAGGGGAAGAGGAAGGAGAAGTGGACAGCTCTCACCTAAGGTGACAATGTAAGGATACACAGTACACCCCTGGGTGAAGGGTGAAGGGCCCAATGACAACTTGAACTTTACCTTAGAAACACAAACCATGTAGACTAATCATTTGTACCCTCATATTAATCTGAAAAATAAAAAAAAAGATCTCAGAGATATATCAAACATAACAACAATTTGATAACACATCAAATTACAATGTTGTGAGGTGGTGAATTAGTGTACCAAACAAACTTGATGGAGTCCTGATTCAGAGTTGCTGGTTATATGGAAAAATAAATGTTTCTCATTGTTTAAAAAAAAGAGGAGAGGAAAGGAGATGAGGAATGGGGCAGTAGCATGATTATATTCAGAGGAGAATGACTCAGTAGAGAAGGAAAATTTGATTATGTAGGAGAAAAACAAGGGGTAGCTTTTATCAGAGCCATCATAGTAAGTAGAGCGCTAGTGGAGAAATGACCTTAGATGAGGCTGGGTTTAGTCTAGAGGGACTGCACAGCTGATCCAGTGAATGGCACAGATAAAGACAGGTGACAGATGCAGCAGTTGAAGCATGTGGATGTTTTCTTCTAAATGTTCTTGTTGTCTCACTGGATAAAGAAGTGAAGTCATTACTTAAAAGTAATGATATAGAAATAGACGTTGGGGGTTGGTAGAAAGGAACATTAATAAAGTCCATGGAAGAATACTTGCCTATTGTAGATTACCTTCCTTTTATTATTGTTTTGTTGTTATTGCCAGGACTGCTACTTCTACAATTATATGCATTTTAAACCAAACTACTCAGAAACAATGTTTTAGCTAAAAATAATGACCTGAATAACAGTAATTCCAGATAGGTTGGCAAATATTAATGGAAAGGTATTGGAAAGATGTTTGACTCTTACCGTGTTTCTAAAATTGTGCCTAATGGGGACACAATTCTCTTGCTATCCTTTGTTGGACTCCTACCTATTCCTTTCCTTTGATGCCTTAAACTGTAAATATATCTTACATCTGCATTCAAATTGCAGGAGAGATTCTCATGATTGAAAAAATATTAAAAATAAATCCAAATAGCTCCTTCTTTAAAAAGATGTATGCTACTCTGAAGGGAGTTAGAAAAGCAATTACTACAACATAAATTATATTTATGCGTTTTGTTAATATCAACTCTATTTACAAAGTGTTACCTTCACTCTAAATAAATACTCAGAAATGTGTACTTACCCATGGAACTATAACCATATTTTTATTTAATAGTTTAAAATACACTTGATTTCCTGTGCTTGTGTGGAACAGAAAAAAATTTTCTTCTGCTTCAACAGTTGTTTTGTTTTTTTTTTTTTCCTGGAAGTAAGTTGAGTGTCTAGAGAACAAAGACTCTGTAGACAGTTGTGTCCATGAGTAGAATTGGGTTAACTGGGAGTTTAAAATGTCTCCGGTCATGGATTTTAGTGTTCTGTCACTTTCCCTTAGTTTTATGTTGAGGTAGGCAGGGAGCTACTCATACCTATCTCTTCATCTCTCATTTTGTTACACAATGTGCTGGACCTCATTCTACATTTACTATTAAAATACTTACCTTTATAAGCATTAAGACAGGAATAAGTTGTTCATTACTATTTTTGAAAAATCCTGTGCTTTTGCATTAATGCTGTAAGAGTATACATCTTTATCTCCCTCCTTCTCGCACATAAATATTTGTAGGTGTCAACATTCTCTGGTTCCATCTAAAATTCATGTAGGGTACATTCACTGCACCTCAGTTGGAAGGTGATGGTTAAAAGGTCTCGCTCACTAAAATGCTTCTATTGAGCATTTTTAATTGAGTTTAACAAATTATCATGCCTAGCTATCCTCTTGCAGTATTATCTACGCACAGTATTCAGATTGCTGCCACATTTAAGTGGATCTTCAGCGTAGGTGAAGCATTGAGCTTTCTTCCATGGCTACCAAGGGTTGGCACAGTCTGCTACAGCAATAGAAAAGGTGAAAAGGAAAAAAATTGATTTTTAAAAGGGTAATGGACAGTACCATGAGGCCGGTGCTCAAGAAATTTATGATCATGATATTTTCTCATTTACTATGTGAAAACAATTTTTATTCGAGAGAAAGGGAAAAGATGAGAAAGATAGAGAAGGGAGCAGAAAGCAGGGAGTGAGAGAAGATGGGGTGAAAGAAAAGGAGGGAGAGAATGGGTGGCATCCCAAAGAAAGAAAGGAAGAATGCCAGCCTGTGTTACATAACTGTTTAGCTGTGCTTTCCATTTTTAAATAATCATTGTGCACACATAGGAGGGCAAACATTGAATTAATGCAGTAAATTGCCGCTCTTAAAAACCAGAAGAGAATATTTATTTTAACACATACCTGTAGGCACAAAATATTGGTTATGACTTGTTCCATTAGCCTCAGGATCATTTCGACATCAAACTTGCTTGTTAAGTTTCTTGAGATGTATTTCACGTTAAAAAATTAATCCACTTGAAGTGTCCAAGTCAATGTTTTTAGTATATACACTGGTTTCAGCAATTATCATCACAATATAATTTTAGAACATTTTCATCCTCTCTAAAAGAAATCCTACACCCATTAGAATTCCCTTTGCTTTTCCTCCCACTCTGACTACCCACTCCTAAGTAACCAATAATATACTTTCTGTCTCTATATAAATTTGCCTACTCTGGATATGTCATATAAATGGAATCATACAATGTGTGGCCTTTTATGTCTGGCTTCTTTCTCTTAGAAGAATATCCGTGTTTATCCATATTATAGCATATATCAATATTTCATGCCTTTTCGTGGCTGAATAACATTCCATTGTATGACTATATACTATATTTTGCTTATCTGTTCATCATTTGATGGATATTTGTTTGTTTCCGCTTTTTGGCTGCTATTAACATTCATGTACAAGTTTTTGTATAAACATATGTTTTCATTTCTCGGGTAGAAGTGGAAGTGGAATTGCTGGAGCAAATGGTAACTTTATTTTTCACTTTTTGAGGAACAGCCAAACTCTTTACAAATTTGACTGCACCATTTTACATTCCTACTGGCAACTGACAGTTTCAGATTCAATCTCTCCACATCTTCATTCACCCTTGTCATTGTCTGCCTTTTTTATTATAGTCACACCAGTGATGTGAAATGGATCATTGTGGCTTTGACTTGCATCTTCCTACTAACTGATGGCATTGGCCTCTTTTCATGGGCTTATTGCCCTTCTGTAGATCTTACTCAGAGAAATAGCAAATAAATCTTTAACCAGTTTAAATTGGGTTATTTGTCTTTTTATCATTGAATTATAAGAGTTCTTTATTTATTCTGGGCATAAGTTCCTTATAGATATACAGTTTGCAAAATTTTTCTCCTATTCTATGGGTTTTCTTTTCACTTTTGTGATAGTGTCCTATGAAGAAAAATGTCTTAACTTTAATCATGTCCAATTTATGTATTCTTTTGTCAGTTATGCTGTCATATCTAAAAATGTTGTCTAATCCAAGGTCATGAAGGTTTCACTCCTATGTTTTCCCCAAAAGGTAACTCTAACATTTAGATCTTAGATCCATTAGAGTTGATTTTTGTATATGGTATAAGATAGCAGTCCAAATTCATTCTTTTTCTCCAAAAATATTGAAGGTGTTAATGGAAAAAGACCTAAACTCTGTAAAATAATTTAAAGAGGTTTTTCCTGAGCCAAATGTGTATGACAAAGCATGCCTAACCTCCGTCTCATGGCCAGCAACTCAGCTTTAGGGTTTTCAGAGGTCCCCTTGGCCAAGAGGGATACATTCAGTTAGCTGGGCATCTTAAGATTTTATTTTAGTTCACAAAGGGAATAGTTTTAATAATTCACAGACCAATCTTCCAAATAAAGAATACCTGATGTTATTAAACATCTACATTTATCAAACTTACTGACAAGCTTCTAGACCTCCAATTTTTACCTCTGTATATAACCGAGTTAAGACAGAACATTTCAGTGATTCAACTGGAATATTTTAGCTCAAAAACTTGATTAAGTTGGGTGTCTCCTGTGGTTCAAAGGAGTAGGGCGCTGGCCCCATATGCTGGAGGTGGCGGGTTCAAACCCAGCCCAGGCCAAAAACTGCAACGGAAAAAAAAAAAAAAAGAAAGAAACTCGATTAAGTCTTCATTTTTAAATGGCACTATATGTGGCATGTTCTGAGCAAATATGCAAGCCTTTTCCAAAGTATGCAGTTGGTAACCTAACTGAATTTCTAAGTGTAGACAAATTACCCCATGTACAGCTTTTTCTGTAACTTAACATCTCATAATAGTTTGCTAAAGTCATAGGCTATGCCTGCAGAACAGATGTTCATATATGCATGTTCCAGATAGGTCGAGTTAACCCGCATACCCAGTATTATTATTTAATGAATGCCCTTTTTAAAAAAAAAAAGTAGTGAGCATGTGCAAAGGTTTATCCAAATTGTTACTAAGGGAATCAGTATGATGATAGTGCAGATTTGGAGGAGGATATAACAGATCAATTTTAAAATAGTCAGTGGCCACGTGGAGAATGAAAGTCTTTTCAGGAGAGAAATCTAAGGATGTGGCTCTGAGAGAAGCTTTACTAAAGAGATTAGCATGACTAAAAGGGTGCCAGGTGCTAACTGTGCAGACAATAGGAAAACAACCCTAAGGCCTAGTTTTCTTTGAGGCTGCCCCTCCCATCACAGACCCACAGACTCAGGAGGGCTGAATGGCTTTGAGAGACTGGTACCCATGCTGCTGCTCTGAAGGGCAGGAAAGGTGAGCCTTGGTGGAGTCCACATGGTGTTAATTCTGCCCACCTGCGGAATTGAAGTGCTGTGGAGGCATGGCTTCCTCCACCGAGATCTCAGGGAATGTTTCCAAAAGCCTTGGTGCCCAGGCAGAAACCTGCCCCAGAGGTGGAGCCACCACCAAGAGTTCCCGCTGAGACAATGCCTCGTGGAGCCAAATGGGTAGGGCCACTTCTGGACCCCAGAATGGCAGAGCCAGTGAGCATGGCAATTCGGCTTGGAAAAAGCCACTGGCATTAGACTCCAAGTCTGAGAGAGTAGCCAGGTGGGCTGCCCCCCAGCAAAGTCTTGGGAGCAGGGATGCCTGAGGCCCTGGAAATTCACCCCTCACACAGGTGCCCTCAGGATGTGGGACAAAGAGTCAAAGGAGATTGTTTTGGAGCTTTTAAGACTTAATGTCTGACCTGCTGGATTTCCGACTTGCATAAGGACTGTTACCCCTTTCTTTCCGCCAGTTTTCTCCCTTTAAGAATAGGAATGTTTACTCAATGCCTGTACAACCATTGTATCTTGGAAGTAAATAATTTGGTCTTGATTTTACAGGTTCATCATCGGAAAGCACTTGAGTCACAGATAAGACTTTGGGCTTTTGCGTTAAAGCTAAAACTAGTTAAGGCTTTGGGGACTATTGGGATGGAATGATCTTATCTTGCACGTGAGAAGGACTTGAGTTTTGTGGGGCCGAGGGCAGAATCTGTGGTTTGGATGATCGTCCCCTCTAAATCTCATCTTAAAATTTGATCCCCAATGTAGGAAAGCTGGGAGGTTGGGCCTTGTGGGAGGTGTATGGGTCATGGGGTCAAATCACTCATGAATAGATAAATGTCCTCCCTTGGGAGTGAGTTCTCACTTTATTCCCTCCCAGAAAGTTGGTTGTTAAAAAGAGCCTGGCACTGTCCCCCTCTCTTTTCTCCTCTCTCACCTTGTGCTTTCTACACAAATCTCCCCATGAAGGCCTTCTACCATGAATGAAAGCAGTCTGAGGCCCTCATGGGAGGCAGATGCCCAATCTTAAACACTCCAACCATCTGAAACATGAGCCAAGTAAGCCTCTTTTCTTTACAAACTACTCGATCTCAGGTTCTATTGTAGTAACACTAAATAAAGACAAAATGTACTCACCAAGGTGACTGTATCAAAAGCTAGGACCTTTGGGGAGTTATTAGGTCATGAGAATGGAGCTCTCATGAATGAGATTGTTGTCCATATACAAGAGGCCTGAGGCAGGTTGTCAGCCCTTTTGCCCTTCCACCACATGAGGACATGTAGAAGGTGACAGTCATGAGGAAGACACCCTTCACCGGAATCTGCTGGTGCCTTGATCTTAGACTTCCCAGCCTTCAGAACTGTAAGAAATAAATTTCTATTGTTTATAAATCATCTAGTCTAAAGTATTTTGTTATAGCAGCCCTAACATACCAAGGTACGCCCAGATACGCAGGCAAGCACAGAGATATGTGCACTTGAGTTGGGGATATCCTCAGGCCCAGCACAACACAGTCACAGAAACTCACATATATATACACAGATATATGCACATATACATATATATGTACACATACACATGCATATACACACATGGAGGGGCCACTCTCGGGCCCAATGAGGGCACCAAGCAGTCATAGAGAGACTATGTGTGAGTATAATGCTATTTAGACACGATGAAAGAGTCCAAATTGCCTATCATGACATCATGGAGGCCAAGTGGTCATTTTGAAAGCCATCTGGTCCCTCTGGCTGGCTCCCCTATAATTCCATCACCCTCAGCCGCCTGGACTCTCTCACGTACGATAGAATAATTAAGCCTGCTACCATCTCTGGAAAGTTTACATTGTCCCAGGTACCTTGCCAAGTATTTTACATATATCACCTCATTTTGTTCTCACAGCAACCCAGTGAGAGGGGCCATAAACACCACTCTGTGCTGTCTCCTTCCTTAACACAACACAGGTGGCCTTCCCTCCTTTTGGGTTCCAAAATACTTTCATATGCACTACTTCAGGTTGATTCTGAGTCTTGAAATAGCACCGTGAAGTAGGAAAGTCTGGCACTTGAATTCCCATTTTGCAGCTGAGACTCACATAGGTTAAGAAACTTTCTTAAGACTGTAACAGCTAAGAAAAATATAAGCCAGATCTTAACCCTCCATTTGCATACTCCAGCTCCAGTACTTTTGAATATTTATTTCTTTGTTCATTTATCATAAATTTATGTTCGCTGCCACTTTCCAGAGACTGCACCAGATACTGTGAAAACAAAAACTGAATAAGACCCAGGCTTGACTTTCAAACGGCATTGAAGAGGGGACTAGAAAGAAAGACTAGCAGAAAGATATATCACATGTTTGATGCAGGGACAGAGACTTGGAAAAACTGTGTAGAATAACTGGTTCTGCTGAGGGAGCTAAGGCCAAATGTATGTAACGCAGACAACCAAAGGCTATGCTTTGGCCATGCTGCTGGAATATCCACCTTTCTGTGAGCAATTCATAGAAGCCAAGCTGGTCGGCCTCTGAAAAACTGTGAAGTCAGTCATGTTCATCTACCCTTTCCTTCTGCAAGGTGTGAAAGGCAGCAGTCATTACTTGAAGTAAAGTTTCTAAGCCAATGCAATATCAGGTCATCAGTTATTTAGGGACCAATAGGATTTTTATCTGTCAAAGATAGCTCAATTATTATAGGCAAGAAACTGCATAATCTCCAAGTTGACTGATGAGAAGTTAGAAGAATAAAAAGAATTTGCATAATCAGATGTACCCCCTAAAACTATATGTGTGGCTTACTAGCTGTTTAAGAAAGTGAGTTACAGGTGAAGAAAGTCTAGCCGAAACAAGATCAAATATTACCATTCATAGGGGGGTTTATACTTGCTTTAGTTATTTACTTTTAATGTTTAGATGCCTTTTAGGTTTCTCTCTCTCAACTTTTCTGTATATCTTTTTTGTTTGTTTGTTTTTGTTTTTTGGTTTTTTTTTATTATTAAATCATAGCTGCATGCATTAGTGCAATCAAGGGATACAATGTGCCGGTTTCATATACAATCTGAAATGTTTTCATCAAACCGTTTAACATACCCTTCCTGGCATTTTCTTAGTTATTGTATGAAGACATTTCTATTCTCCATTTAGTAAGTTTTGCCTGTACTTTCTAAGATGCACCATAGGTGTGGCCCCACCAATTACCCTCCCTCCTCCCCAACCTCCCCCCACTCCTCCCCTCCCTTGCCCATTTCCCCATACTCTTGTGCTATAGTCTCTCTGAACTTTTTATTATGGAAAATTTGAAAATATTTAAGGGTAGAGAGAATAGTATAATCCATACCCATCATCTAGTTCCAACAATGACCAACCTTTTATTAATTTCATTTCATCTATTTCTTCATACAGCTATACTATTTGTTCCTGGAGTATTTTAAAGCAACTATGGTCTTATTTTTGAGAAAAGTTTGAAGGAGTGTAAGATTAGAATGACAAAGTATGTCCTTCCAAACCTTATGAGTCTTTAGACCTAATTAAATTGCTAACATGATTTTTTTAAAAACAATTTCAGTTTTAGTGAAATTTTTCTTATGGCAATAAGTAGTTCAGCTAGACAAAGTGTCTTCTGGCCGGTCTCCCTTTGAAATAGTTCTGCCAATACAAACAAAATGGAAAAGATTTTTTTTTTTACTAAACACCTCAGATAAGAACAAAGCACAATGCAGAAATAGATACATAGGAGTTTGAGCTAAGTATAATGGATACCTTTGTTGTCACTGTTCTGGAAGTTTGGTATATTTGGGCTTTAGGAGAACATGTTTGTCCTTTCTGTCATTGAAGCTATGATTTCACTTGTATTCTTGTCCCTGATTTTCAGGGAAGTTGCCTCTTACTTGCTGGACCTAAGAAATCCTGGAATTCACTGTGATGAATACAGGTGAAAATTTATGAGCATCTTATTGGAGAACAGCTGTTAGGCAGCATTACCACCAGCATTCGAAATGGGAGATGTTTTCAAAATCAGATAGTTTTATTCCCCAAAAATATAAGCTCAGTGTTACAACAGAAACAACTTAATGTGAATAAAGTTGCTCACATTAGTAAAGTAAACCAGAGAGCAGCTATGTAAAATGGAATGTTATAAGAGCAGTTTATCAAAAATTGCTTCTTTTATCACATTACATGATAAAAGCAGAACATGAAATTATATGTCAAGAATGAGTTCAACTATGTAAAAAGTGCATGAAAACAAAATTGGAAGATAATATGCCAAAAAGTATAATAGTGGTTGCTTCTGAGTGGTGAGGTTACGAGTGATTCTTCCGTTTCTTTCTGTACTTTCCTTTTTTTTTTTTCAAATTTTCTACAGTAAGCTTTTAATTACTTGTATAATCAGAAAAACATTTTTTTTCTAAATAAAAGAGACAAGCAAGTCTCATAATCCCAGTGCCTAGAAGCAGATCAGCAATCTGTTTTGAATGTTTCCAAGGCAGTGAACAAGGCAAAAGTAAGAAGGATGATTTCAGAGTCCCCAGGGGAGACTTGTGTAGTTAGTTCCTAGGAAACCAGAAGTTTTAGCCACTCAAAACACATGTAAGTGTTTTTGGTGTGAATCAAAACCTTCCATTAGACATAATTGCAACAGCAGCTGTTACACAACCTGGATAAACTATTTTTGGTGTGAACCAGAATTTTAAGAACATAGAAACTTGATTAACTATTTCATGGTCACATAGGTGTAAAACTCACCAACCTACTCGCCAGGTTTTATCTGCCTTATTATAGGGGAAACTCCTGATGCTGTGGTGGAATTGGTAGGAAAAGCTTAGCCAAGAATTAAGAGCTCTCCTGAATGCTTCTTTTTCTTATCTTACTTTTTTTTTTTTTTTTGAGACAGAATCTCACTCTGTTCCCCAGGATAGAGCTCACAGCAGCCTCAGACTCCTGGACTCAAGCAATCCTCCTGCCTCAGCCTCCCACGTAGCTGGACTACAGGCACCCATCACAGTGCCCGGCTAATTTTTCTATTTTTAGTAGAGACAGGTGTCCTGCTCTTGCTCAGGCTGGTCTCGAACTCCTGAGTTCAAGGGATCCTCCCGCTTCGACTTCCCAGAGTGCTAGGATTACAGGCGTGAGCCACCACATCAGCCTTCTCATCTTATTCTTATAAAATGAAAAAAAAGGCAATTTAAAAATGGCTTAAAAGATTTACCAGATTTTTTAAAAATGTCATAAGTAATTCATACCCTTTGTAGTAAGAACAACAGTATATAAATAAATACAAAATCTTTCATTTCTTCTGGTTCCATCCCCTTCATATATCCAGTATTAATCTGGTATGTAGCCTTGCATTTATCTCTATGCTTATATAGTACATATAAACACACACACACACTTCCTTGTTTCTTTAGAAAAATGGAGTGATATTTTATGCCAAAACTTATCTGACCATAGAATTGCTCTGAGTATTTGCTAAAGTACAGATTCCTGGGCTCCACCCTAGGCTTATTGAGTCTGGGTTTTCAAAGAAGAAATTTGGTGAGTCCTGTAATCAGAAGAGTTTGATAAGTGGTGCTACTCTATATATTATTCTTCAACTTGCTTTATTTTATTTTATTTTTATTTATTTATTTTTTGAGACAGAGTCTCACTTTGTCGCCCTTGGTAGAGTGCCATGGCATCCTAGCTCACAGCAACCTCAAACTCTTGGGCTCAAGCTGATCTCTTGCCTCAGCCACTAGAGTAGCTGGGACTACGGGTGCCCACCACAACACCTGGCTACTGCAACTTGCTTTTTTATCTCTTAACAATGTTCTGTGGCTCCTTTCAGGATAATGCCTATACATCAAAATCATTATCTTTTGGTAGACCAGAGGGAAAGATTAACGGATTTCATTATGGCTCAGCACCTGTTGCCCAGTGGTTAGGGCACCAGCCACATACACCAGGGCTAGCAGGTTTGAACCCAGCCTGGATCTTCTAAACAACAACTACAGCAACAACAACAAAAAAATGCTGGGCATTGTGGCGGGCACCTGTAGTCCCAGCTACTTGGGAGGCTGAGGCAAGAGAATCACTTAAGCCCAAGACTTTGAGGTTGCTGTGAGCTGTGATGCCACAGCACTCTACCAAGGGCAACATAGTGAGACTCTGTCTCAAAAAAAAAAAAAAAAAAAGATTCAATTACAAAAACAAATTGTTTTGCAAAAGACACTGTAAATAAAGTTAAAAGAAAAAATACAGGGCTGGGGGGCAGCACCTGTGGCTCAGTGAGTAGGGCATCGGCCCCATATACCAAGGGTGGCGGGTTCAAACCTGACCCTGGCCAAACTGCAACAACAACAAAACATAGCTGGGCATTATGGTGGGCACTTGTAGT